>WWET01007416.1:33052-48512 GCA_011038615.1 Limnodynastes dumerilii
ACATTCCAAAACATGCTGATTCGTAATTAGACACATACCAAAAATATATTTTATTTTTTGTAATAAATGGAAATGACATGACATTAAAACATACAACGTGAAACAAAATCTAACATGTGTCTTTAGTACAATAAGCTGTATGTTTAGACTAGACTAACTTTGGCACTCCTGTTAATATGAACTACTACAAGTGTTTAACTTGTAACACACGGATCCAAAACACACTGGTAAGTATATAGATTGCTGTAATTGGTCCTTGGTTCACGTGTGTCTGCAGGTGCAGGATTGGATAGTAAGTGTTTACTCTGCTAAGCGGTTTTACGCGGCAGAACGGAAAGGATTTATCTTGTTCCTCCGCCACTGATACCCTACCTTAACTTTTTCAAACGTAGCATTATACGTCCGCTAACAGACGTACTGACTACGTGAACGTACGCAGCTTAGCACGCCCATATTTTACACTTTAAATACCACCCCCCGCCTACTTCACGTAAAACGCACGTATTGTTGACGAACGTAACATAGGCACGCCCACACGTAAGTTTTTACGTGCCATATACGTGCATGACCCTTACGTTCGAAAATACGCTACGCGAAAGTGCGTATTTTCTGCGGGGCGCATGCGCAGTGCGTATAATTCTGCGAATTTACGTATCCGCCACACGTAAATTCGCAGAAATGCGTAGTTCAGGATCTACCCCATTTTTCTTAAAGAAACTTAGGATCGTTTTTTTTTTCCGTTAAATTCATACACCGGATAAATTTTATTTAAATGAATAAATGTTCACTGTGGCAAATACTGCCCACTGACAGACTTTATTAATGACAAAAACAAATAACAGTGCCAATTACTGGCCTCTTGCTTACTAGATAATTTTAATTTAAATGAATAAGATTTCTCTGTGGCAAATACTGCCCACTAACAGTCTATATTAATGACAAAAAAATAACAGTGCCAAATACTGGCCTCTTGCTCACTAAATAATTGTAATTTAAATGAATAAGAGTTCTCTGTGGCAAATACTGCCCACTAACAGTCTCTATTAATGACAAAAAACAACAGTGCCAATTACTGGCCTCTTGCTCACTAAATAAATTTAATTTAAATGAATAAGACTTCTCTGTGGCAAATACTGCCCACTAACAGTCTCTATTAATGACGGAAAAAAAATAACAAAGGCAATTAAACTGAAAGTTACACTCAGTCTATCTCTGTCCCTCTTCACTTTTATAACCTTGTAGAAGGGCTCTTATGTGGACGTCATATGTACTGCCTAACTGCATCATGTGACACTGGGCAACCACTCTTGAGCGAGTCTTCAATAAACCATTTTTTTTTAAAACTTTATTACTGTTGTGGCTGTTTGTAATTGTGACGAAAGCCTGGGACATTGTGGAGAGTGGGGGAAGGGGAGGGGAACAGGAGAGTGGGGAAAAGGGGGGAGGTAACTCGCTCGTTTTTCTACTCCCGATCAAACTCCCCATCTTGATTCTGGCACTGCCGTTATCTGCATCAGTCCACAAGCTACGGTCATGGTAATAAAGGATGTCATGCATATGTTGGTTTCCAGTCCACACACAAGCTGTGTCTGACAGCACAAGTACTAGCAGCGGGGACAGACCTCCAGATCTCTTTATCCCTTGTCCTCACATACACCCCTCTGTCATACTGACCTCTCATCATAGGCTTGTGCTCACATAAACACAAGGTATGAACTTGCACAATCATGTATCAGCTGCCATTCCCATGACGAGATCCTGCTCCCTACATTATGCAGCTGCCCCATGCCTGGCTAAGACCTGCTGGTGGAGGCAGCATGCAAGTAGAAGAATGGCTCCCAGCCCTCAGCTGATGTGCACCTGTGTGCGGTCCCTCTCATAAAGTCAGCGTGCAGCAGTCTTACGCTCAGAGGATGCATCGGAAAACACTCCCGACACATGCTGTGCAGACTTAACTCCAATTGTTAGGTCTGCACAGCATGTGCTGGCAGCGATTTCCGAGGCATATCCCTAGCGGTAAGACTGCTGCACGCTGACCTTATGAGAGGGACCGTGCACTGTGGTCTGTTTACTTTGCCTAGTGCATCGCCGTCACCGCTGCGGTCTCTGCATCTCCCAGCCTGGCTGCCAGCGTATGTCATGCTACCCGATGCAGTCTCAGTGAAAATCGCCGGGCGGAGCGCCCGGCTAAATCACGCTGGGGAGAACACTGCACTATAAGGACCGATGCAATTCTTTGGCTGCAACGCTTATAGTTGTGCAAGTGGTTTATCTGTGGCCATCCATTGCAGTGTACTCACAACTTCTATTATTATTATTATTATTGTTATTATTATTATTATTATTATTTGATTTTATCATAAGTTTTAGCATAAGAAAATTAAAGAAAATTAAAAGCACACACCAAAAAATTCATTACTTCACATCTCAGTATAATACTCAAACAAATAAATACAACAAAGAGAATATAAAACTGTTTCTGGCCCTAATTGTTGTAAAGGAATACAGCAGCCAATTTGTAGACCATTGTTTCCCAACCCTGGTCCTCAGGGACCACTAACAGTCCATGTTTTCCAGGCCTCCACACAGAACAAGTGATATAGGACCGGATTCAGAGATCCGTTTTTTGAAGATACACAATTATACGCACACACGCCACAAGGTAACACCAATGACTTACACAGCCGTGTTGTCGGTGACTTATGCCACCATAGAGCACCCTTATCCCTACGTATGTAGTTACATGCGTTTGTTAAGGTACTTACGTATCTATCTAACCGTGCCCTCAAATGCCCATTTAAAAGCATCCCCCCCAGTCTCATGTAACTTTGAACATACAGATTTCAACCTCGCCCCTCCACACGTATGTTCCAAATGCGATTCACAAGCATGTGCCTAATGGACTTCCGTGCATAAAATTCAATGTAAATAAAGTTACTATACATGCGCAGTTCATCCGACCCTAAAAATACACACGCAACTCCACCTGAAAATGGTTTTCTTAATGCGGTCTATAATGAGTACCACCTATGGAACTTTTAAAATGTGTCAGTCGGTAATGAACACACCTGTGGAGACCTGGAAATCATGCACTGTTAGTGTTCCCTGAGGACCAGGGCTGGGAAACACTGTTGTAGACTGACAAAATAATCTCTATGTTGTAATAGTCACTGCTTGCTTACCAATGGTTTCAGACTTGTCAGCATCGATGGTAGACTGACGCTGCTGCAGATACTTCTTGCTGTTCCTCCTATAAGAGCTCTGGCTAATCTCTTTACGTTTTTGCTTGTGAATACTAATTACATTTGAAATTGTTCCTCTACAATGTAACAATAAAACTAGTTTAGAATCAATTCAGTATATTGTAATAAAGATATAGAAAACATGAACATATTTTGTTATATATAAAAGTTTAGTACATGTCATGTAAGACATAAAACAGTAGTCATTAGCATCAGCAATTAACTTTTTGAAAAATCTGAACTTTGATTTACACTTTCTTAACACTGGGCTTTTAGTGCCTCTTTAATGTTGGAATGTCAGATTTGAACCCAAGTAAACAAGATATCAGCATAAGTATTATTAATACTTGACATTCTGGTCTGTCTGCCTTTTACCTCCAGGGTGACAATCCCTTTGTCTTTGTTTGGATGCTATTTTCAAGAAAAGCATCCCCAGACTTCTGGAGGTACATTGCAGGGAAATAGCCCATTGTGCTTCCCTTCCTAGACCAAACACAGTTTGTCATCCAATAATAATTCAGTACATAAATAAAAATTAAGTGTTCAAATAAGTATTTAATAAATATATGAAAAGTAGATTTTTCTAAAACAAAATACTATGTTAACGAAAGACTAGATTAAATTATTTATATATTTTACATTTATTCATTTTACATTTATACTGTTATAAATAAAAATTGCACTTCCTGTCTGTTGATAATTTAACCTGTCCATTTATATTTGGTGGAAGATGAAAATACATTCTTTATAAGTGCTCAGGTATCATCACCTAAAGCTTTTCACTTCTGTACATAACAAGGAAATGTTGGGCCGTATTCACAGATCTGTTTTTGTGCGTAGTTTTTAGGATCGGAGTAACTGCACATACGTAGTCATTTTTTCACGCTATTTACGCTGAATTTATGCACAGAAATCCATTAGGCATGTACGTGTGAATCGCACTTGGGGACATACGTGCAGAGGGGCATGGTTGAAATCTGTATGTACAATGTTACGTGAAAGTGGGTGGGGGGAGGGGGCATTTAAATGACCATTTGAGGGCGCGATTAGCTACATACACACAAGTATTATACGCATGTAAATGCACACAAAGAGATAAGGGTGCCCTATGGAGGCATAAGTCACCGAAAACCCGTTCATGTGAGGGGAGTGTCATGGGTGTTGCCTTGTAATAGGGTGTTGCGTAAAATTGCGTACCTTTAACTAACAGATCTGTGAATACGGCCCGTTGTCACCAGGATAACACATAGTTGCCAACTCTCCCAAAATTAATACCAAAAAGGAGAGCGGGCAACCGTCTTGCATTTACGCCACAGCCAGTTTTTGATGCTGTTATGAATTCACACCATCCAGGGCCCACTGTGGCCTGTGATGTCCCCGGTATTTTTTTTATTAGGGCCAGCCCTTATTTTCATAAATTATTACTCTGGACATTACAGGCCCTGGATGGCAGAGTATGCTGGCACTTGTGGTTACCCAAATGCCAGCATGCCCTGTAGTGGTGCGCTTTGTCTTAATTAATTTATGCTGACATTAGTTTTTTTTTTTTTATTCATACACATAAAAAAAACTGTAAACTGCAGGCATTACACCACTGCACTTTTTATTGCATACTACTCAGTTTCTGCTGAAACTCTGGATCAGGTCCCTGGAGTGGAGGAGCAGAAGTTCCCAGAATCTGGCCCCATAGTAGAAGGCGGAGCCCAAGCCTGTATAAACAAGGCCAGGTAGGACTGGAGGTGGAGCCTAGTGGGACTGGTTAATAAGCAGTGCAGTGGCACTGCAATGTAAAAGCATAATGCTAGTAGCAGTACAATCGAGGGGCCCCACTCTATTCTTTCACCTAATGCACAGACGAATTGCTGGGTATTTGCACTAATCATTCAGGGTCTGATCCAGAGTCTGAGAGTAAAATAGCAAAACAGGTGCAAGTGTAGATCAGAGCAATACCATGTTGTAGTATGGGGGTGCAGATTAAGTTTTATTTTATTTTGTATCCAGGGATATAACTTTGCTTTTGCATATAGAAAGCACATAATGCATAGCTTTATGTATATTCTTTAAATTAAGCTGAGCTGACTTAACTAGGAATGTCAGTTTATCTCCACCTACCCTATGAGACTTCAAAAGGTGACAAACTGGGAGATAAAGCTTCCAATACCTTAAGTTTCCAGGTGACTTGAAATAATAGTGTATGTACCCAGCGCTAAAATGAACAATTTATTGACCAAGAAACAACAAATAGACATACAACAGTACAAACAGTAAAAACAAATGCAGACGTTACAACCTAGCAGTAAGTCTGAGAATATTGCCCTGTACTCCAGAGGCAGATAGCAATGATAGCCCAATATGTGGTAGTACAACGATAACAGTGTCCATCAGTAGCACTTCAATATTCCGAAAAGTGACAATTACAAATCAATTACAATTACAAATCAATTGGGCAAAAAACGATGCAGATAGCGTCTGTTACTGCCCTATTTCTGGTAAGTGATGCCAGTTTAAATCAACAGCCAAGCAGTCTCTGCCAGTTCCAGTGCTAGTGATTGATAGACGTTGACTCACAAATAATCAGGTATCTTGCCGGTGACAGCTGTATATACAGTGAAAGTTTAGGCAGAGGTACCTCTGGTTGCTGTTAGATATGACCAAAGAATAGAGATAAATCAAGCGGTACCTGTGGCTCCGTAGGATGTTCCTTTTCAGCGGTATGGTTGGTGTTCTCGATGCGGAGGTGTTGAGGAAAAGGGTCCTCTTACCCTGTGTAGGGAATTTGCACTTTTGGGTCCCGTCGCTTCTCCTCCTCCTTCCGAAATCTGCCTTCCTCGCTGGTGTCGTCCGATGGGCGCGCGCGTGCCGGTGGTTTCCTTTGTGTCTGGTAACGATGGTTACCCATTCCGGATCTGTATAGGCAATGTTACGTTCCACTGGCTTGGTTGTGATGATAGGTTTGGAGTAAGAGATCTCTTTTTCACCTATGCGTTTCACCCCGCTTCGTGGGGGCTTCTTCAGGGTTCACCTTTGTTCACACTCTAGCTTCTAAATCGTGGATAACAGCCTTTACCCTTCCTCTTACAGGAAAGCTATTTAAAGCGCTGGTGGGAGTGTCCTCTTTGCTGATAGGGCTGTTCATTTCTTCCAAGATGTGATGGACATGCCCGAGGGGACCACCCATAATACAGCAAATCCTGAATGCAGTCAATACTATGTAGCATTTAGTTACAGCAAGTTACATTATATGTACAGCGTTAGGATTACAGGTATTGCAGATAAATGGTTCCTATTTATTTTGTAAAAAAAAATGCTGTAACATCTGCATCCATAATAGAGATACACAGTACGGGTATATGGTAGAAATCGGGACTGTGTGCGCTAATATGTTATGCACAGTGTTTATAAATCTTTAGGATATTATTGGGGCAATATATAGAGATGAATATTACTCTTTAAATTTAAAACATAAGATGTTAAATATACATAATGCAGGGAAGGGTCATCAGACCATTGGTCTATGGTGGACAGGATGAGTATTTTATTATTTTATTATTTTAATGTTTTTTGTTTTTTTTTATAATATGTTTATTAGAGTTCAATGTTCACATAAACAAACACATCACAGATAGACATGTACAGTTTCATACATTTTAAATGTCATGTACAGTGGAATCATTCAGGTGCACACAATTGTTATGCATACATTTCGGCTTTTCCCAGCTTATAACAAACCCTGCTCGGCAGGACACTTCCGTTCATTGCTGCTATGTCTGCCCCAGCCCCACATCCGGAGCATCGTTTACCCTAATGTAATGTTCACCCTAATGTAGATTATATGCGTCTTGAGATTTTGCCCCTAATTTTATATTCGGTTCGCTAGCTCATGTCTATTTCTGTATTCGTGACCAAAATGGGGGGGTCATCTATATGAGTGCGCATTGCATACCAGCCAGTATACTGAAAGCATTTGTGTAAACTATAGCGAATAGATGGGGGGAGTGTATCAATATAATTCTCCCACCGTGTGAAGAATTTTTCCGAGTGTTTCTCTTTGTGGAGAGAAGCCTCCAACCAGTCCATTCTAAACACAAAATATAATTTGGAGCGAAAAAGTGTTAATGTCGGGGGTTCTCTTTTAATCCACATATGTAGGATGCATTTCCTGGCAACTGCTGAGATAATTAGTAGGAATTTCCTACGTTCTATTTTACATTGGATCCTCGGCCTAATGATACCCAGCACCCCCCACATCGGGCAGAGCAGTAAGTAATTGAATAGGTGCGTTGATACAAATAACTGTACCTTTCTCCAAAAGCTTTGTATCATGGGACATTCCCAGATACAATGGAAGAAGGACGCATCAGGGTGGCTGCATTTAGGACATTCCCCCAAATCCGACAAACCCGCTGCATGGCTCCTGCTTGGTGAGAAGTATCCCCTGTGGAAGATGTTTAGGAACATCTCCCTATACATACTGGCCTTCATTGTATTCCATGAAAATGTAAGTGCCTTAAGCACCTTATCCAAAGTTAGTTCCGGAAAGATTTTTACCCAAGACAAGAGGCCCCCCTTTGTACTTGTAACATTTTGGTTCACTCGGAGTATGTGATAATGTCTAGATATTGTGTTTCGCATTTCTAGGGGTTTTTTCAGTGCAGTAACAAGAGCATTTGTCCAATCCTCCGGCGTAAAACTGGATGTCACTGAACATGCGTAATGAGTGGCTTGATGTATAGCAAAACTATGTGTGGTAGGCAGCTCAAATTTAGCACGTAGTTGAGATTCCGTTAATACCTCTTTCTTTTGCACCTCTATCAGGGAGCCTACTACTCCCATGCCCTTTTCCAGCCACCTCGTAAATGGGTACGCCGCCTTTCCATGCTGAAAAGCCAGATTACCCAGAAAAGAAAGATATAGGGGCCGGTGGCTATCTAATCCACATTTTCTGTGCATAGCGCGCCACGTTTTCCATACCGTCATCAGAAGGCAATTGTCTAATATGTCCCTCGGTATATCTGGCTTGTGCAGGTGTAAAAAATTTGTTAGGGTTTTAGAAGGCATAAACTCTTGCTCTATGTATGTGGCAGCATATATGGTCGTTTCAATTAGCCAATCCCTAACATATCTCAATTGACTAGCCTGGCTGTACAGTTTCAAGTTAGGGAAGTTTATCCCCCCCTCAGATGGACTCTGTTGCAGTCGAATTAAGCTAATCCGGGATCGTTTGGAATTCCATACAAAATTGCGGAATGCTTTATTTAGCAATTTTTCATTACTAGATAAGATGGGCAGCATTTGCAGGGGGTAAAGTAGTTTAGGGAAAGTTATCATTTTTATTAGGTGTGCTCTACTTAAATATGACAGTGGAAGTTTTTTCCAACTAGAGATTTCAGCAATGACCATATTAATAATAGGTTTCATGTTAGCTGTATATAGGGTATGTATATTCCGGGGAATGCTAACCCCCAAGTATGTGAATTGGGTCTTAGCCCACGTTAGCCTAAATGGTTTGGCCCATGTTGGTTGTATGTCTGGGCCCAGTGATATAGCCACTGACTTAGTTTGGTTGATTGTAAACCCGGATACTTCCCCGAACTGAGATATTTTACTTAAAATTGGGCCCAGAGAGTGTTGTGGGTTCGCCACATAAAGCAGCAGGTCATCCGCAAATGCCGTAATTTTAGTCTGGGTATTGCCTATTTTTATTCCCTCGAATGTTTCCCATGACTGTAGAGTTCGTAACAATGGATCTAGGGCCAAATTAAAGAGGAGCGGGGATAAAGGGCAGCCCTGTCTGGTCCCTCTGGTCATGGTCACTGTATGTTTGCCAGTGCCATTAATGAGAAGCGTGGTGCATGGGTTAGTATATAAAAACGTAATAAATTGGGGGAAAGAATGTCCGAATCGTTGGGTTTCAAAAATTTTTGGGAGGTGAATCCACGAGACCTTATCAAAGGCCTTTTCCGCGTTGAGGCTAAGCAAAATATTATTATGGTTCGACGCATGGGATGCCATTACTGCTGCTATTGCGGTTCGCACTCCTTTGACAGCGTGCCGGTGATGCGTAAACCCCATCTGATGGTGTGTGAGGAGCTTGGGAAGTATAGACTGTAGCCTACCTGCTATAATTTTTGCTAACAGTTTGAAGTCTTGATTAAGTAAAGTGATGGGGCGGTAGGACGATACTAAATCGGGCGATTTGCCCGGTTTTAAAATCAAGATTGTATTGGCATCATTGAATTGTGGATAAGAGGGTTGATCATTATATAATGTTTGGAACAAAGTGGCCAGAAAAGGAGTAATGTTTTGTTTAAGGATTTTGTAGTATTCTGGGGAGAATCCATCTGGGCCGGGGGATTTGTTGTTATGAAGAGAGGCAATGGCTGTTTTCACCTCCTCCTCCGAAATTGGAGCCTCTAGTATATCTCTCTGGGTTTGGGACAGTCTAGGTAGTTTTGCTGAGTCCAGCAGCTGTTCATGAAGCACAGAATTTTGTGGCGCGGCCGTATATAGTTGTGTGTAGTACTGTTTAAAAATCAGTGCTATTTTATCACTGTCTATATATGGAGAATTATCTTGGGGGTCATGGATTTTTAATATGTGGGTTCTTTTCTTTTGCATTCTAGATAAATTCGCTAACAATTTTCCTGATTTATTACCCCAACGGTAGTAACAGTTTTTATTGAAGTCTATGTGGGTTTGGGCCTGAGACAGTAAAAAGGTCTCAAGTAGCTGTCTCTCCTCTGAGTATTGTCTTAAATTGTCTTCAGTTTGGTGTACACTATATTGGGCATATGCGTTTTGCATGCTTTTTAGTAAGATATTGTACTTCTCACAATTTGAATTTGAATTTTAGTCCTCTTGGGTCACAGTCATGGTTTTGAAGAAAATGCAGGGGTATACTATGGTTTGTTACGCCTTTTTTTTATATTCAGGATATATTCCCCTATTCTAGTCCTCAAATTCCTAATTGTGCGGCCTACATATTGTAGGCCGCAGGGACATTCAAGTAAATAAATTACTCCTTTTGAGTCGCATGTCATTTTATCTTTGATTTTAAACAGTTTTTTGGAGTAATTAGATTGGAACTCAGTTATTGGTTTGGTATTTTGGATGTTGGTAGTTCTACAGGCTATACATTTATTACAGAAATAGAATCCTGGTTTACTTTCCCCTAGCCAAGTAGATAGTTCTTTACCTTTTTCTTTTTTAGAGGCAGGGTCCAAGAAATACTTAAGTTTGGCACCTTTCTGTACACCATCTTGGGCTTAGGAGGTAGAATGTCTTTAAGTTTGGGGTCGTTTAGCAGAATATGCCAGTGTCTTTTTAATATTTTTTCTAGGGTGAGATGATCGCTAGTGAAGTTTGTAATGATTCTGATCTCATCCTTTTTTGTTATTGAAGTTCCTTTCCCCAAAGTTTCATTTGTGGTAGGTTTATCTTCTTGCTTTTCCTGGTTTTTCATAGATTTCTTTAGTAACAGATTTCTGTCATCTCTTAAGTTTTTTCCATTTCTCTATTCACCATGTTTTCATCATTGTTCCTTTCTAGAAACCTTTTCCTCATTTCATTTACTTGGTTCATGTAGTCCTTGGTTTTGGAGCAATTTCTCCTTACTCTCCTGAACTGACCTCCTGGTATATTAGTGAGCCATCTTGGGAGGTGATTACTATCTGCTGGAATGTACGTGTTGGTATCCGACTTGTCTGGAAGATTTAGGGACGGTAGACCATTCCCATCTGGGAGAGAGTTGCGATTGAGGTGTTGACCCACTTGCGGATGATGGGGGTCTGGGTCCTTTCGCAGGAGGTGGAGTTGGAGCAAGATCAATCCGCTGAAGAAGAGCTTGAGTCTCTTGCAATGTGATTGCAGAAAGTTGTTGATTCTGATGCCAGAGGAAATGACGGAAGGGGAATCCCCAGCGATATCTGATGTTGTTTTCCTGTAGTATACGTGACTGGTTGCAGGTTTCGTCTCTGTGCTAAAGTGGAGGGCGAGAGATCCTGATAAATCTGAATGGATGCATCTTCAAATATTAGGGCCGGCATCTTTCTGGATTCTCACATGATGGTTTCTTTGGCAGTAAAATAGTGTAGCCGTAGGATGACAGCCCGAAGCGGAGCCACGTCAGATGGTTTCGCTTTCAAGGCTCGGTAGACTTTATCCAGTAATAAGTAATCAGGAACCAACTGGGAGAAGAGTTTATTGACATAGGAAGCTAGCTATAAGGGCTCCACTGATTCAGCGATACCCTTGAGGTGAAGGTTATTGCATCAAGCCCCATTGTTCATGTCCTCCTGTCATTCTTGTAGATCTACTAGTTGCTTGCATATCTGGGAGATATCCTCCTTAGTTGTTGCTTGGTAGGTGACCGCGTCCTCCACTCTTCTCTCTTCTGAATGGTCTGTACATGAACCAATAGCGGTTATCTCTGAATGGATAGAGTGGAGCGCATGTTGGACTTCGGTATGGATAGAGGTTTGTTGATCTGCCCAAATAGGAAGAGTTTATTTCAGTATGAAAAGCATTTAGGTACTGCCCACTGTCCCCGAGCCCTTATGGGGGATCACATTTCATGCAGGGAGTACAGCAGCAGGAAGCGATATCAACAAGTAGCCCGTAGTTGGATAGTGCCTGAAGTTGTGGTAGAGGGTCAGATGGAAGATAAGCAGCAGTGTATTAGAATCTTGGAATGAGAATCTGGGATGTGAGATCGTTTAATTTCCATGATCAATGCTTTTCCCCAAACATAACTTGATTTAGTATATATCAAAGTATTAGAGAAAATATTGTGAACTGTAGTGAGCCAGAACAGCCGCGGGGTTGCAGCAGATTACAGGCAATGGCCAGAGTGAGTAAGTAATAATGTTATGGCTTGTGTCCAATTATAAAAAGTGGTGAGGGTTGAGGAAGTGTTGTGGAAACTCAGGTATAAAATCATAGAAAAAGGCAAGGCCCCAAGCCAGACACAAAACTAAAAGAATAAGGAGGGCGGGTCACTGATGAAGATTGAGACGCTAATTGTGAGGAGTGACCTGCCCTGAGTAATAGGGGCCCCACCAGAAAGATGGAAGAGAGAAAAAGAAAAAGGTGGGGCCCCAAGGTAGGTATAACACAAAAAAAAATAAGAAGGACGGGTCACAGACACAGGCTCCGATGAATTTTGTCAAGAGTGACCTGCCTATAGGATTAGGGACCCACCAGAAAGAGGTAGAGAGATAAAAATGTGGGGCCCCAAGGCAAGCACAATACTAAACCAATAAGAAGGGCAGGCCACAGATCCAGGATGAAGACATTAAAAAAATTAAATAAGACACTTATTGTCAAGAGTGACCTGCCCTTAAGATTAGGGGCCCCACCAGAAAGATGGAAAAGAGATAGAGAAAAAGGAGAAACATAAGCACTAAAGGAATAAGAAGGGCAGGTCACAGACACAGGCATCAAGACATAAAAGAAAGTATTAAAAAAGGCTTTCATAGTCGAGTGACCTGCCCTTAGGATTAGGGGCCCATAGTCGAGGGACCTGCCACAAAGATGGAAAAGAGATAAAAAAGCGGGGCCAAAGGGCAAGCACAGCAATAAATCAATAAGAAGGGCAGGTCACAGATCCAGGATCCACAAATAAAGAAAAGAAGACACTTATTGTGAAGAATGACCTGCCTTTAGCACAGTGGCGTAAGTTCTTGCCAGTCGCCCGGAGACAAGATAATGATGGTCCCCCCCCACCATTTGTGTTAAGCCAGTCATATTGCCCCCCTCCATTTGTGTTAAGCCAGTCATATTGCCCCCCTCCATTTATGTTAAGCCAGTCATATTGCCCCCTCCATTTGTGTTAAGCCAGTCATATTGCCCCCTCTTGGTGTCCAGTCTTTTTGCCCCCTCTTGGTGTCCAGTCATATTGCCCCCTCTTGGTGTCCAGTCATATTGTCCCCTCTTGGTGTCCAGTCATATTGTCCCCTCTTGGTGTCCAGTCATATTGCCCCCTCTTGGTTTCCAGTCATATTGCCACCTCTTGGTGTCCAGTCATATTGCCCCCTCTTGGTGTCCAGTTAGCCTCCTTCCATAATCCCATTTTCCATTCTTATGACTGACACTGTCCACCAATATTGCCCCTGGCTTAATATGTCCCAAATGTGCTGCGCCTGCTGCCTTTGTGCGCACTGCGCCCTGCGGCCCTCCAAATCCCCGTTCCCCAACTGCCCTCGGCTCCATCTTACCTTTGCCGTCTTGCTGCCTTCTAGAACGCTCCTCCGCGGCGCGCGCTCTGCTAATGTATGAAGTCAGCGTGACCTTAGGTCACGCTGGTGTCGTGTGAATAGAGCTGCGGGCGGCTGTGCATTGCAGCCAGCTCTGCAGCGGCGGGGCCTTACTGACGGAAGTCAGTGTCAGTGTCAGAGTCAGAGACAGACTCTGAGGGATTCGGGGAGACCACTGGCCGGGCAGGAGGGAGCAGGAGGCAATGGACTCCATTTATTGTAAATGGAGTGAAGAAGTGCCCACCTCCGGGCTATTGCCACTGGAGGCGAGCGCTTCCATTGCCTCCGGTACTTCCGCCACTGCTTTAGCATTAGGGGCCCTGCCAGAAAGATGGAAAAAAGCAGGGTCCTAAGGTAAGCACAGCAATAAAGGAAAGTTACCCAGCTGCATATCAGGTGTAGAAAGATTGTAGTAAGATAATGTGTCACGGTAATAAAAAAAATAAATACAAAAAGCAAAATAAATCAAAATAACTAAATAAAAACAAAACCTTTCTTTTCTCTAGTGTTTATTCTCTTAAAACACACAAAAAACTAAAGCAAAATTAGGTTTTAGCAGTTACACATAAAATAATAGAAACACTGAGCCCTAATCTACAGATAATTATTTTCATTTTGTTATGGTTATTTTTTATGTTTTTAAAAGGTAACAGAGACTACAGTATAGTAACAGCAGCTTCTGAATAAAACATAACAAAATTCAATACAGAAATCAGAGAACTAAATAAAGAAAAAATAAATAAAAATGGGTTCAAAGCATTAAAGACTGGGGATGGTAAGGTAACCAGTGAAGTTCCCCTGGGTTCTGTACTTGGACCAGTGCTATTTAATATCCTTAATAGTGATATTGACTGTGGTATCAAGGGAAAAATATGCCCTTTTTCAGATGACACAAAGATTTGTATGTAACAGGATAGACACGCCAGGAGAGGAATAAAAAATAACGGATGATCAAAGTAGACTAGAAGCATGGCCAAAAGTGTGGCAACTGCAGTTTAATGCCAAAACGTGCAAAATCCTTCACTTGTGGCACACAAACCCAAAAGATCAATATACTTTATATCTATTATCTACTTACAATATCTCTATTCATTTATTTATTCCCCTTATCTATGCTACGTTTATTAGTACTTATTTCCTATATCACTGTCATATACCCCCCATCTTTCAGTATACACTACTCTTCCCATTTTACATCGCGGCCCATCGCGGCGATATCGGCGCGATTTTTATTTTTTTTAATTGAAATTCATTAACCCGCGATTATTTTCAAACACAGGCGATGTTCCGCGATGTTTTTAGGGCTTAATCGCAGTGATTTTCATAAAAAAATCACTGCGATTAGCACTTTAAGTAATCGCGGCAAATCGCGTGGGTAAGAAAAAAAATCCTAAGTGCTGCATGGCTGCATGGCTGCAAGCTGTAGCCATGCTGTACTCATGGAACTACAAGGATCAGCAAAGCAGATTGTTGTAATTCTGTCACCACAGCTTGGCTACACAGTCATGCCGCGCTGCGTTTACAGTGTAAAAAAAAATAAAATAAAAAAAATCCCTAGACATACATTAACCCTTACAGTGCTATAATAAAGTTTGCATGTGAAAAAATATATTTACCTAACTAACATTGCACCCTACGTGAGTGCACTTACCTTAGGTGGTCAGCTCTCCTAAGGTAAGTGTTGTATGTGAAGTGTATCGTGTATATAAAAAATAAAAAAATCTTTTTACACTCATCATTAGATGTCCGCATCTTGGGAACCTTCTAATGTTCTTTAAATGATGGCTTCTTGTGTTTTCTTCCAGCTTACCGCAATTTATCCTGTTGACACGCAGCTGCAGAGGCTTCTTCTTCCTCCCGGCATCTTCAAATGACATTCCGGCCAGTAGGGGGCAGTGTTTATAAACTGAAGGTGACGTCAGGAACAGTAGAGCACCAATGTTCCTGACGTAACCTTCAGTATAG
>WWET01007417.1:35831-48498 GCA_011038615.1 Limnodynastes dumerilii
GGTAAGTTTGGCTCTCAATTTAAAAACATATATATATGACCTAACATTGGGACTCTCATTGTTAGAGTTAGGACCACCATATGCAGAAAGACCTTGACGGTGGCTGGTGGCTCATATATTTGCGCAAATATATGTAACGGATATTTCTGTGTTTTATTTTACAGATAGAACAGTATAGTCCGTTACTGGTTTATGGCAGTGTTACTAGGGCTATTTTTCCCTTTGTTTCTGTGGCTAGCATCTTAACCCCTGCCTTTCAAGCACCTGTTTACATTTACCTATAAATTGATTGAGCAACTTCCATTCTGTGTTTAAAACATAATGGCATTTTACACAAGAGTGAAAACACTGTAAGGAGAATGAAAGACAAGGTAGAATAGGACATTTTGCACCATCTTAACTCACGGTTGCCCACTTTCCTGGAATATTCGGGAGACTCCCGAAATTTGTTCAGTTTTTCTGCTATCCCGGGAGAGTCGGAAAATCTCCCGCAAGTCCCGATCCCCTGTCATTCTCTATTATAACCTCTAGGATTAAGCGGGATGGGAGGGACTTGATGACACCAGGTGTGGTCACAGTGGTGGCAATCAGATATTTATGCAACCCCTAACCACTGGTGCCTCAGTCCTTTTTGTTAATTTTATAGCAGCTACAACCTCTGTTCCCAGAATTATAGTTTTATTTCACACAAGAAACTAAATTTCCATTATGTCTTCACCACATCAACAAGTTTATGTGGACCTACCATGGACTCTCTTCAAAATAATAATAATACTAATAATACTAATAATACTAATAATAATAATAATAATAATAATAATAATAATAATAATAATAATTTATATTATTTATGTATTAACAGGTTTTTATACAGCGCCATCAGATTTAAAATTTAACAATCATGGGGCTGGATACAGACTTAAGAAGGATTTTGAAAATAAGGACCTGATTCACACTTAAGAATCTTCTTAAAATAAGAACTTAAAGTCACACCTGGGCTAAACCATGTTGATTGCAGGGGAGTCATATTTCATCTGTTGCAAACAGTAATCCAAAAGATGTCTCTGCATACAAAGAATACAGTTAAATTAATTCCCCCTGTAATCAACATGGTTTTGCCCAAAAACTCATCATGGTTTAGCCCAGGAGTAACTTTCCTCTCTTATTTTCAAGCTCCTTCTTAAGTCTAAATCAGGCCCATTAATACAAAACTGGGTAGTAACTAGTAAGTAGACTGGGTAAGTAAGAGGGCCCTGCTCACAGACTTACAATCTATAGGACTTTTGGGATTGAAACATAGGGGCAAGTGCTATATATACTCTGTATCATACAAATGGCCCAGCCAGGTTGTATGGTAAAAAGTGCTCATGCAAACTTAGGGCAAATTTAGTATGGAAAGAGAAAGTGTTCAAATTTGTGTAAATCATGTAGCAGAAAGGAATAAGTATAAAAACTAGTTGTAAATAGTGTAGACAAATGCTAAGAAGTTGGGTTGAGGAATGTGGTAAGCTTGTCTGAAGAGGTGAGTTTTAAGAGAGCGCTTGAAAGTTTGGGGAGTAGATGATAGTCTTATTGGGTGAGGAAGGTTATTTCAGAGATTGGGTGCGGCCCGGGAAAAGTCCTGTAATCAGGAATTGGATTATTTGTTTAGTGTAGAGGATAATAATACATCCATTTTTTTAAATCAGGTATTTTTTATTAAAGTTTTCGACTTTTTGAACAACATAACAAACAAAACAAAAAGAAACACCCCGCTTACAAATCAATACGAGGACATAAACCAACATCTAAGCAGAAAACCATACAGTTATTAGTGACATCACTGCTTACATTTGGCAAGATATCATACCGTTGAGATATAGACATTTACATAACTTGTGAGGATACGAAATTGCAGGCTCTTAAGCTTCCGGATCAGGGTTGCGTGCAGCGCCGAGCTGTGGTACATAAGGTGTAACCCCCATGCTATAGATAGAGTCTAGCCATGGGGACCATATTTTATATAATCTATCCGTGGCCCCTCTACTTTGGAAAACCTATTTTTTGTGTGCCAGAGTGTCATTAGCCAATTTTATCCATTCTTGCAAGGTCGGGGATTCGATAGCCATCCATTTTCGAGCAATCAACATCTGCGCCATGGTGAACAAGGAGGACAGATACCGGTGGGTATTCTTATCCATTACATCTGCCAAGTAAAGGCCAAATAGGCAAATTTTTGGGTCTATGGGCAGCGAGATGGACAAAGTGTACAAAGAGCAGTCCCAGACAGACCGCCAAAATGCAGCAATCTTACGGCAGCTCCATAGCAGGTGCCAGAAAGAATACGGGGATAACCCACACCTAGCACACCTATCCTCCACCCCCCCACCCATCCGGGCCAGTCAATGCGGAGTAAGATATACTCTGTGCAACAAATAATAGTGTATTTGCTTAAATCGTATAAACGTGGTAGCGTACCTGGTGGATGCTAACACCTCCGACCAATCCTCGTCCTCCATATCCCCCAAGTCCTTCTCCCATCTAGCTTTTAGGATTGGCAAGTGATCCGATTGGGCCAAACGTATGGCAGAATATATGTTAGAAATGGCACCCTTGAGTGATAATCCCTCGAGCAGACGTTTGACCGGGGAGGACGCTATGCATGGACTGTTATTCAGGAATTCTGAGGTCAACACATGCTGGAGCTGCAGGTAACGATAAAACATCGTGAGGGGCAACTGGAATCCCTCCTGAAGCTGAGAAAATGATCGCAATGTATTCCCATTATATAAATCTCCCAGCATCTTTATACCGTAAGATCTCCACATACCCCTACCCTGCAAACTATACAGTTCCCTTAGTGCTTGATTCCCCCATAATGGAGTCTCTGGGTCCATACACTCTCCTCCCAACAATCCATGCACCGCTCTCCACACCAGCCTAGCCTGCCGCAGGATCTGCGCCACATCACCTCCACTGCCGCCAGGTAATAAGTTCTGGATTGCTGACCATCTCAGACCACCCCAGCTCTACAAAAAATAACCAGTAGTGTTGTCAGTACTACCATTTACCCATGTCAGAACCTGGGTCAACTGCGCCGCCAAGTAGTAGAATCTCAAGTTGGGGAGTGCTAGGCCGGCGTCTTCTTTATCTCTTTGTAGCGTGCGCAGACCAACTCTAGCTCTGCCTCCCGCCCAAACAAGAGAGGACAGGTACCCGTGGATGGACTGGAAAATACATTTAGGGAGGTAAATAGGCGAATGCTGCAAGAGATATAATAAAAGATAAAATTTTGGCAATAGAATCATTTTAATTAGGTTGACTCTGCCCGGCATGGAGAGAGGGAGGTTCCGCCATACTCTAGTTTTATTTTTTGTATATTCAGTGATTGGGTCAAGATTTAGAGCAATGTAATCCGATGGACTAGACGTGATTCGGATACCTAGGTATTTAAATTCTCTAGTCCAAACTAGTTCATGGTTCCCTCCCTCCACTTCAGGAGAGCCAGCACCCAGGGAAAACAGATTGGATTTGTTCCAATTAATTCTTAGGCCTGCAAAAGACCCAAGAGAAAGAGGAGCATATCAGCCGCATATAATGCGATTTTGTCCGGCGGGCCCCCTGAAGGGAGGCCTCGGATGTCCTCAGTCTCACGGATTAAACACGCCAACGGCTCCACTGCCAAGGCAAAGAGAGCAGGCGATAGGAGACACCCCTGTCTCGTACCATGAGCCAGGGATAGAGACTCGCTAGTATGGCCATTAACACAAATGCGGGCCGTGGGGGCTGAATATAAGATTTGAACCCACCTAATAAACGTGTCCCCCATTTGAAACCTACGAAGCACCTCGCCTCCCTCCACCTATCCAAGTTGGGATTCAGCACATTATTGAAGTCGCCCAGTAGTATCACTTGGCTCATGGGAAACTTGGCTATATAAGACAACACTGATTTCAGAAGGTTTGCAGAGAAGGGGGGGGGGGGGGCTCATACATCGCAGAGAAGGGGGGGGGGAATATACATAGCCAGTATGAGCAGAGGGGATGAGTCAACTATTGCTTTGAGGAAAACAAATCTGCCATCAGAATCAATGTGGACATCCTCCAATACAAAACTAAGGGACTTACGCACTAGAACAGAGACCCCCCGTGAGTGCGTGGAGAAGGTGTAGTGATAAGCCCATCCCACCCATTGACGTTTAAGGGACAAGATTTTTCCCCTAGTTAAATGTGTCTCCATCAGGCAGGCAATGTCTGGACCCTGTTTTCTAATGTAGTTAAGCACCAGTGATCTCTTGACCTTGTCATTAAGACTCCTCACATTCCATGACAGGACGGAAATAGTTTTATTTGTGTGTCTAGGCATGAGTGGCACTAATGATTAGTATGCAAGGGGAGGAGGCCCTACCCAGGGTGATAATAAGTGGACCCATGCTGACGGGCAAACACATATGCTCGGCGCGGCACCATTTGAAACCCAAACATGACATCAACCCAAGCATAGAAAAAACAAATTGCACGTGACATCCCAATACAAAGTTGGCAAACAATAATACGTTCTGCTAATAATTTAACCACAAACATAAACCCCTGTCCCAGTATGAGCCAAGGTATACGCCTGACTACGCATGAACAAAAAATCCCACTACCCATCCCCCTCCCCATATACCCCTTCAGAACTAAGGTATACCTATACCCATGAAAACCCCCCCTTCCCATACTATTCCTTACCCGTTAAACAATAACTGCCCCTATCAAACAAAAAATATGTGAAACGTGTATTATACAGCCTAAGGCTGCGACTACTTTTAAACCCAATAAGACCCTCTCCTATCCATAAGGAGACAGGTCATATGCCCCCGCCTTGCCCTAACGAGGACCCGGAGTGAAAAAAGGAAAACCTGTCATGCTCAGAGTAGATGGTCCAAGGAAGTCCAGTTAATGACATGCAACGTCCCTCTGGTTAACGGGGAGATGGTGGACCCTGCCGGCGATTCCGCTCCAGCCAGGCCTCCGCTTCTCTTGGGGTAGAGAAGAAATGTGCCTCTCCATCCGCCACCACACGGAGCCTAGCAGGAAACAGTATGGAATACGGCAACTGGAGCTCCCGCAGCCTGCGGCGAATCTGAGTAAACTGCGCCCTACTCTTCTGGACCTCCAGGGCGTAGTCCGGGAATGCTGAGATGGAAGAGTTGTTGACTTTAAGAGGTCCGCCTTGTCTCATGAGGCGCAGGATAGCATCCCTGTCTTTATAGTGCAGGAACTTCGCTATAAACGTGCGCGGCGGAGCTCCAGGAACAGGTGGTTGAGGTGGAATTCTATGCGCCCGTTCAACAGCAAAGTGGGATGAGAAGGCCTCTCTTCCAAACTCCTTCACCAGCAAGTTTTCCAGGTAAGTCTCCGGTTGTGACCCCTCCGCTCTCTCCGGGAGACCCACGAAACGCAGGTTATTTCGTCGGAGTCGTCCTTCCAGATTTGTGAGCTTGGATTTCTGCGCTTGGAACTGCTCCTGAAGGGCCCCCACATCGCGTCTCAGTGGAGCAACAGTGTCCTCCAGAGTGGAGATCCTGTGCTCAGCCTCCCCCACTCTCTCCCTGGTATGCTGTAGATCTTGACGTAGCAGGGATATATCACTCTGCACTTTGCCCATCTGCGTGGTAAGCCGCTGTTCAGATGAGGTGATGGCAAGGAGAACCTGTTGTAGGGAAGGTTGTTCTGCCATTGGTGGTATAGAATCATTCACCGCGGGTTCAGACGATGGGGGCAACGGTGCTGGGGGGGAATCTTTCCAGCCAAGCGGCCTCTATACACAGTGACACAGAGTGACATCACATGTGATCAGTCCCTCTATACACAGTGACACAGGGTGACATTACATGTGATCGGTCCCTCTATACACAGTGACACAGGGTGACATTACATGTGATCAGTCCCTGTCCTCTATACACAGTGACACAGGATGACAAAACGTGATCAGTCCCTGTCTTCTATACACAGTGACACAGGATGACATTACATGTGATCAGTCCCTGTACTCTATACACAGTGACACAGGATGACATTACATGTGATCAGTCCCTGTCCTCTATACACAGTGACACAGGGTGACATAACATGTGATCAGTCCATGTCCTCTATACACAGTGACACAGGATTACATTACATGTGATCAGTCCCTCTATACACAGTGACATTACATGTGATCAGTTCCTATACTCTGCACTGGTTGGAGCTGGGATTGAGGAACAGGAAGGCTGGAAGAAAGGGAGCTGGCTGGGATCTGGACATTATACTGCAGACACGTGGATAGAGAATGTCATTTATTCTCTGAGAGGAATATCACTAAACACCTAGAAAGCCCTGTGTATGACATACTGACACAGCCTCCTGTGTATGACATATGGTAAGAAAACACACTAATCTCTGCGCTCCCTAAGTCAGCTAGAAAACCTGTGTCAAGCGGATACCAAAACCCCTTTCACCACTGTTTAACACGACAAACAGTGTAAAGGACAATATAAAACAATAAAGACCCCCAAAAGAGGATTAATACAGACACTCAGGTATGTTTCTTGCGCCCCCCCCCCGTGATCTCAACTAGTCCACAGTGATATAGTTAAAAAAATGTGTCCACATATGAATTGTCCACCTTTTAGATATTTCAAATTCTCCTCTTATCCTCCAGAGTTCTTCTCCTCTCTTTCCTTTTCACCCTCAGGACAAAACACAAACAACAAGACTCTCTTGTGCAGCCTGACAATATGGGTTAAATGGAGGGATAATTAAATCCTACTCACACTTTTCCTTCCTTGGTTTCAAGCATGTAGTTTATTCTAGCTCCCAGGATTTTGTGAAGTCCGTCCCTTTCTTTCCTTTTTAACCCTCTATATTCATAGACCGGTCCCTCGGAAAAAATGACAGAATTTTGTGCCAGAGGGGCCCTAGTGCCCGGAAGTGAAGGCCCTGCGCGGGGCTACGGAGGCCAGTACTTGCTTACAATATGGGTGGAGGGATAATTAAATCCTACTCACACTTTTCCTTCCTTGGTTTCAAGCATGTAGTTTATTCTAGCTCCCAGGATTTTGTGAAGTCCGTCCCTTTCTTTCCTTTTTAACCCTCTATATTCATAGACCGGTCCGGTCCCAAAAATGACACAGAATTTTGTGCCAGAGGGGCCCTAGTGCCCGGAAGTGAAGGCCCTGCGCGGGGCTACGGAGGCCAGTACTTGCTTCTGCGGCCCCGCGCAGGGCCTTCGCTACCAAGATGCAAGTCTGGCGGCCAGTGGTGCCAGGCTTGCAAAAAAAAAAGTAAAACATTTTTTTTTTCAAGTAAAAATGTAAAAGTGCGGGGCCCCGGGACCCGCGGGGCCATAGGCGGCCGCCTATACGGCCTATGCCGTGGGCCGCCTATGCCCCTTCCCCCCCTGAGATGGCCCAGACCCGAGGGTATGGTGACATTCTCCTGTGTATGACACACTGACACATTCTCCTGTGTATGACACACTGACACATTCTCCTGTGTATGACACACTGACACATTCTCCTGTGTATGACACACTGACACATTCTCCTGTGTATGACACACTGACACATTCTCCTGTGTATGACACACTGACACATTCTCCTGTGTATGACACACTGACACATTCTCCTGTGTATGACACACTGACACATTCTCCTGTGTATGACACACTGACACATTCTCCTGTGTATGACACACTGACACATTCTCCTGTGTATGACACACTGACACATTCTCCTGTGTATGACACACTGACACATTCTCCTGTGTATGACACACTGACACATTCTCCTGTGTATGACACACTGACACATTCTCCTGTGTATGACACACTGACACATTCTCCTGTGTATGACACACTGACACATTCTCCTGTGTATGACACACTGACACATTCTCCTGTGTATGACACACTGACACATTCTCCTGTGTATGACACACTGACACATTCTCCTGTGTATGACACACTGACACATTCTCCTGTGTATGACACACTGACACATTCTCCTGTGTATGACACACTGACACATTCTCCTGTGTATGACACACTGACACATTCTCCTGTGTATGACACACTGACACATTCTCCTGTGTATGACACACTGACACATTCTCCTGTGTATGACACACTGACACATTCTCCTGTGTATGACACACTGACACATTCTCCTGTGTATGACACACTGACACATTCTCCTGTGTATGACACACTGACACATTCTCCTGTGTATGACACACTGACACATTCTCCTGTGTATGACACACTGACACATTCTCCTGTGTATGACACACTGACACATTCTCCTGTGTATGACACACTGACACATTCTCCTGTGTATGACACACTGACACATTCTCCTGTGTATGACACACTGACACATTCTCCTGTGTATGACACACTGACACATTCTCCTGTGTATGACACACTGACACATTCTCCTGTGTATGACACACTGACACATTCTCCTGTGTATGACACACTGACACATTCTCCTGTGTATGACACACTGACACATTCTCCTGTGTATGACACACTGACACATTCTCCTGTGTATGACACACTGACACATTCTCCTGTGTATGACACACTGACACATTCTCCTGTGTATGACACACTGACACATTCTCCTGTGTATGACACACTGACACATTCTCCTGTGTATGACACACTGACACATTCTCCTGTGTATGACACACTGACACATTCTCCTGTGTATGACACACTGACACATTCTCCTGTGTATGACACACTGACACATTCTCCTGTGTATGACACACTGACACATTCTCCTGTGTATGACACACTGACACATTCTCCTGTGTATGACACACTGACACATTCTCCTGTGTATGACACACTGACACATTCTCCTGTGTATGACACACTGACACATTCTCCTGTGTATGACACACTGACACATTCTCCTGTGTATGACACACTGACACATTCTCCTGTGTATGACACACTGACACATTCTCCTGTGTATGACACACTGACACATTCTCCTGTGTATGACACACTGACACATTCTCCTGTGTATGACACACTGACACATTCTCCTGTGTATGACACACTGACACATTCTCCTGTGTATGACACACTGACACATTCTCCTGTGTATGACACACTGACACATTCTCCTGTGTATGACACACTGACATATTCTCCTGTGTATGACACACTGACACATTCTCCTGTGTATGACACACTGACATATTCTCCTGTGTATGACACACTGACACATTCTCCTGTGTATGACACACTGACATATTCTCCTGTGTATGACACACTGACACATTCTCCTGTGTATGACACACTGACATATTCTCCTGTGTATGACACACTGACACATTCTCCTGTGTATGACACACTGACATATTCTCCTGTGTATGACACACTGACACATTCTCCTGTGTATGACACACTGACATATTCTCCTGTGTATGACACACTGACACATTCTCCTGTGTATGACACACTGACATATTCTCCTGTGTATGACACACTGACACATTCTCCTGTGTATGACACACTGACATATTCTCCTGTGTATGACACACTGACACATTCTCCTGTGTATGACACACTGACATATTCTCCTGTGTATGACACACTGACACATTCTCCTGTGTATGACACACTGACATATTCTCCTGTGTATGACACACTGACACATTCTCCTGTGTATGACACACTGACATATTCTCCTGTGTATGACACACTGACACATTCTCCTGTGTATGACACACTGACAATCCCTCTGTCTGGGGGTCTGTATGTCATACAGGACGGCCCGGGACACTTTATATATATTCTCACACAGTCTCAGCCAGCCTTTGTAGACATCTGACTAGCAGCCTACTTGCCTTTGGCTAATAAAGGATCTCATTTCAGCAACAGAGAGAAACTCAGTTGAAAAGAACATCTCAGGTTTTCAACAGATAAAAGAACATTTTTACCTTTAATATTCAACAATCAGGATTTGTAATGAAAAGTAAAAAAATGGCGTCCTGTCTCAACGCGTCTCGTTTTCAGACACTCCATGAAAGCCGCCTGGACCGGACGGGCTGCTTAGCATTTCAATACCTTTAATATCCTTGCAGATAAGGGTGCCAGGGATACACACTACCTCTTTAGCTTCCACATTGTCGCTGGAGGACGCTCTGAATGCCAATTCCCAAACTTTCATCCTCAGTCAGGCTGAATTGTGAGAAGATCATTTCTCTTAAGTATATTGGTTATGAAAACAATGCGGTCCAAAGCGAGGGGCAGAGAAGAGCAATGATCAGGACCTGAACTAAAGACACACGTAGTAAATATGGGATAAAGGAAAGCAATCAGTAATATATCATACCAAGTGTTGTTGTGTGTTAGCTAAGGGGCAGAAAAGAGATGGAGCAAGCAGAGAATGCGGACAGAGAGGAGGAGAGCAGAGACAGAGAGGGGGAGAGAGAAACAGAGAGGAGGAGAGAGCGGAGACAGAGAGGATGAGAGAGCAGGGACAGAATGGAGCAGAGAGCAGGGACAGAGAGGATGAGAGCAGAGACAAAGAGGAGGAGAGAGTGGAGACAGAGAGGAGGAGAGAGCAGAAACAGAGAGGAGGAGAGAGTGGAGACAGAGAGGAAGAAAAAGCGGAGACAGAGAGGAGGAGAGAGCAGAGACAGAGAGGAGGAGAGAGCAGGGATAGAGAGGAGGAGACAACAGGAAAGAATGGAGGAGAGAGCAGAGACAGAGAGGAGGAGAGAGAAAGGACAGAGAGGAGGAGAGAACGGAGACAGAGAGGAGGAGAGAGCAAAGACAGAGAAGAGTAGAGATCGGAATCAGAGAGGAGGAGAGAGTAAAGACAGAGAGGAGGAGAGAGCAGGAACAGAATGGAGGAGAGGGCTGAAATAGAGAGGAGGAGGGAGCTGAATTAGAGAGGAGGAGAGAGCAGAGGCAGAGATGAGGAGAGAGCGGGGACAGAGAGGAGGAGAGAGCGGGGACAGAGAGGAGGAGAGAGAAGGGACAGAGAGGAGGAAAGAGCAGAGACAGAGGAGGAGAGAGCGGAGACAGAGAGGAGGAGAAAGCAGACACAGAGAGGAAGAGACAACAGGGAAAAAATGGAGGAGAGAGCGGAGACAGAGAGGAGGAGAGAGAAAGGACAGAGAGGAGGAGAGAACGGAGACAGAGAGGAGGAGAGAGCAAAGACAGAGAAGAGTAGAGATCGGAATCAGAGAGGAGGAGAGAGTAAAGACAGACAGGAGGAGAGAGCAGGAACAGAATGGAGGAGAGAGCTGAAATAGAGAGGAAACGGGAGCTGAATTAGAGAGGAGGCGAAAGCAGAGGCAGAGATGAGGAGAGAGCGGGGGCAGAGAGGAGGAGAGAGCGGGGACAGAGATGAGGAGAAAGCAGAGACAGAGAGGAAAAGACAGCATGGTAAGAATGGAGAAGAGAGTGGAAACAGATAGGATGAGAGCGGAGACAGAGAGGATGAAAGCGGAGACAAAGGAGGAGAGATCAGAGACATAGAGGAGGAGAGCGCAGAGACAAAGAGGAGGAGAGAGCAGAAACAGAGGAGTAGAGAGCAGAGACAGAGAGGAGGAGAGAGCAGAGACAGAGAGGAGGAGAGAGAAAGGACAGAGAGGAGGAGATAACGGAGACAGAGAAGAGTAGAGATCGGAATCAGAGAGGAGGAGAGAGTAAAGACAGAGAGGTGGAGAGAGCAGGGACAGAATGGAGGAGAGAGCTGAAATAGAGAGGAGGAGAGAGCTGAATTAGAGAGGAGGAGAGAGCAGAGACAGAGATGAGGAGAGAGCGGGGACAGAGAGGAGAAGAGAGCGGGGACAGAGAGGATGAGAGAGAATGGACAGAGAGGAGGAGAGAGCAGAGACAGAGAGGAGGAGAGAGTGGAGACAGAGAGGAGGAGAGAGCTGAGACAGAGAGGAGGAGAGAGCGGGGACAGAAAGGAGGAGAGAGCAGAGACAGAAAGGAGGAGATAGCAGGGACAGAATGGAGGAGATAGCAGGGACAGAGAGGAGGAGAGAGCGGAGACAGAGAGGAGCAGAGTGTGAGAACAGAATGGAGGGGAAAATAGGAATAGATTAGACTTAAAGTGGAAGCGCCACTACAAATAGACATTCATCACACACATACCGCATGCAATAATTATCATAAATCCGTACCGATAGAGTCTCTTAATGTTCCTTTGTTTAAATATCTGCAAAATATAATACAGAAGTGACTCACAGTTTTGTTGTGCAGTAAGAAAATGATTTCTAAAGGTTAAATAGTAACAGAGAATTCCTTTTGTCTTTTCTCTGTGTTAAAATTCTGCTTATTCTCCACGTGTTCCCTTTGCGTTGGTTCCTTCGATGTGGTCCGGTATATTGACCTTTGTGACCCCTCGTGGATTCGATTAGATACCAGACGCCCGGTAGGAGAAAAGACAGAAAGCATCGCAATAGTGCAAAATCATTTATTAACAAGTCAAATAAAACACAGTAGAATACTCACAAGGGAGTCTGAAGACACAAGGGGCCTGATCCAGACCTACGCCGATGCGCTGAGCTTACTAAAGCACAGCGTATCAGCATTCACTTTCACTGACACTCCCCCTGTGCGGGCGTATGACCCCTTCCTTACGCCGGCTGAAGGCCACCCTAACTTCAGCCGGCGTAAGGAAGGGGGC
>WWET01007418.1:14703-37534 GCA_011038615.1 Limnodynastes dumerilii
ACGGTTGGGGTTTGGCTGCGGTGAGGGGACGGTTAGGGTTAGGTTGCGGTGAGGGGACGGTTAGGGTTAGGTTGCGGTGAGGGGGACGGTCGGTGTTTGGCTGCGGTGAGGGGATGGTAAGTGTAAGTGTGTTTTATGACGTCTCATTGTCGGTATAATAATACTCTTGGCCGGTGTGGTCGCTGTGGAGCACATGTTTGGAGACATTCATACACTTTGGACCTAATGTTTTGGAGTGAATGAATATCACTTTCTATCTTATATCGCAGCCACTTTTCCACATTATCCTGTTGTAACCTAAATACTTATGCGGTTGTGTTGGTGAGGTTACAGAATACACGGATCAGTCAGTATTGTGGGTGAGGGGTACCTTGGGAACGTTTGGAGACTGTCTGGATGTGAGAACGTGTAGGAAGCGGCCTGATATAGAGCAATACTCACATTGTCCAGCGTGGTCTGACTCACAGAATAATCCTCTATTCCCAGCACGTCCACAACTTGCTCCATCTTGCTGAAGACCTGGGCCAGAGACACTTGCTCAGACTTCAGCTGGTATTGCACCTTGGTGTGGTGCCTCTCCTGCCGGACACAAGCGTTGTGTTATTAGCGGCCTGACCACATCGGCCAGCGACGTCCACACTCCACCTGAGAGGACGCTCATACTCACTTTGAGAACTGCCTCCGGGAAATTCCTGTTAAAGAAACGCACAACTTCCTTGACGTTGGCGCTAGATTTCATCCTCACGGTGATCATGTAGCCGTCGCCAAACCTGCGTAACACAGGACATTAAGGGCGTCATCCAATCAGCCAAGTAGACATGGTCTAGATATTTGTCCTGTGCGGTAGTGGCTTAAGAGCTGGAGGAACACATTTCTCCTCATTGAATAATGAGCTAGGTCTACGCCACTCACAGTGTTGTGTAACTACAACTCGTGTTTTAACACCTGGAGTGTCGCAGGTTGCCAGGAATATTTTATTTGCATCATGCGGCCACCTAAATCCTAAGAATGTAAACTCATAGAGATAGAAGTTACGTGACAGTAGAGACCTGGGGACTGATTCAGAGATACGATTTTCACGCAACTTAGGTGCGTATATTTAGGATCTTCGAAAATTCTCATAACTGCGCATGCGTAGTAATAGTGCAACGCCGTCTACGTAGCGGTTAGGAGCGTAAATTTGCTAAGAGCGTACCTTTGAATCGCTCGCAAGCACTTAAGATCTTAAGTGCCGCGAATCTTTAAGATCTTAAGGATTTGCATGGAAATGGGCGGGGGGAGGCAGGGAAATGAGGGAAAGTGGGCGCGGGGCGACACTTAGGATCTTAAATGAACGCTCCCACGTCGGATCTTAAATGAATGCTACCACGTCACTTAAGATCCCAAATGACAGCGCAGAGTTAGGGCTAGTCAATGGTGGTCTAAGTTTAAGATCCACCGCTGTTTGCAAGGGGAGTGACTGTTTATGCAGTGGGCTGGAACCTGCTAAGATCTTAACGAAGGTCGTATATTTGCGATCCTTTTCGCAATCGCATCTCTGAATCACCCCCTGGTCTCCAATCCTAAAGAGACTCCTTACCGGTTCTTCAGATGTTGGATGCTGCCGAGACATTTAAGGCGCCCATTGACCATTATCGCCAGCCGCGTGCAGAGGGCTTCACATTCTTCCATGCTGCGGATGAGAGGAGACCAGACATAAGAGCGATATTCTGATAAAGTACTGATGCGTTTCCTGTTAATGGATCACTGATTCTGAGGAACCCCTGAGACTGGTCGGCTGTTATCTACTTACAGTGAGTGTTATTTAGGAATCACAACGAATGATTATCACCCAATGCTTCCAACCTGTGGCTCTCCGTCATGTGAAATGACGTGTCCTAGCCAGGGCCAACCTTATCAGGGGAGGGGCCTGGGGCAAAGCCATCTCTCCCCTCACCTCATCTGTCGCTGGAGCAGGTCAGTCACTTGCCAGCAGCTGCTGGTCTCTATTTCATATACGGCGCTCAGTGCTGACCGCTGTTTATAAACATGGACAGCCGCCAGCTTCATTCACAGATCCGCCGCTGCATGATGCGGCATGTTAGTAGTAGCGTGTCGCAGCTCTGTATATGAAGCAGCCGTGGGTAAACAAGAGTCACCACCTGTGAGTATGGATATGGGTTCTGGCTGACCCCCGCCGCTACTACTCTCCAAGAGCTTCATAGTCAGAGCCGCCGCGCTCCTAATATACTACAACAGACGGCCAGAGCTCTATCAATGGAGCTGGCAGGGGCTCCCCCTAGGGGCAGATTTGGTCCTAGCATGCTTTGTCTGCAGAGCTGATATCTGACAAAGCATGCTGGGAATTGTAGTTTCAGACCAATGACCAATGAAGAGTTAGAGGTTGGCCAGGCCTACACCCTATCCTACGAGGTACTATCACACAGCACACAGCTGATACTAAAATACCAAAGTCTCCCCAATCTGCTACAGCAATATGGCTTCACCCGCTACAAGATGGCCGCTGTGTAGACAAATACATGTCAATATTTTTGCAACTACCATAATAATGCACTCTATTAACATAAACAAAACCCCTGATCGTGTTAGAAGCACTGTACCTGTGTGACGTCAACACCAGAGAGCGACCCGTCTTGATGATGTCCAGGATTAGGTTCCACAGGAAGCGACGCGCTTTGGGGTCCATCCCCGTTGTGGGCTCATCCTGCAGGTAGATATAGAGAGATCAGTACAGCAAACACTACGAACGTAACTCTAGCCTTCCCCCTAGGATCAACACAGCGACAGTCTGATCGTTTAGGCAAACCAGCCAATCCCAGACCCTCCAACATGACCCATTCCGTTCAGTACAAAATACTGTGTTCCTAAGCTTCAAACTGTCAAGTTACTATGGTAACCACCTGTGTTGAAGAGAAGTTTTTCAAACGTCAGTTAAATCATTCAATCCAGGTGAGTGACAGTTGGAAGCTCAGGAGCGGAGTATTGTGTACCTGATGGAAGAGGTCCTGTTGGAGGGTCTACTATCCAATGGTCGTGCAAGTGCATTCCTGAACCAGCAATCAAACAAATCAGACCAGTGTTAACTGTGTAGTGTGTACTGTTTACAGAAGTATATTCCATAAATGGTGCTGGAAAATGTGGGGTGTTCTACAACATGGTTCTTCTACCTAGAGATAGTAAAAGTCCAGTGTAAGTTATTTACCCATAGTCATGTGGCGTTAATGTGGTGGTTTAGTCTTGGAGTTGTATAACAGGCCACGGTAAAAGGTGCCAGGCTACATTTGTGGCTTGGAGTAGAATCTGTTTACACCGATGTTGGAACAAACGCGTTTCGTAATTTAATCAGTGTGTCTCTTCCAGAACTAATCTAAAGAGATTCTACCCACAGTGACACAAAACATCTGCTGACCACAGCCAATCAATGCTGGAGCGCACAACAGCCCCAAAACACCACCAACCACCACCACCACTAGGGCGAGCCCTGGATCCGGAGTAAGTGAACCCTGACTCTGGCAGTTCATTCAGATGGTCCATTGTGTAACACTGATTTTTTGCTCACCAGAAAGATGAAGGAGGGGTAGCCGATGAGTGCTATGGCCGTAGACAGCTTCCTCTTGTTGCCACCGCTGTAAGTGCCGGCTGGCTTGTCTGCATATTGGGCCAGTTCCAGTTTCTCCAATGCCCATTTCACCACCTGGAACAAATAAGACACATCCTCAGTGTTCTGGGCGCATGCTGAGGGCTTCAGAGAGCAGCCAATCGAAATTGACCCAGAGGAAAGGCTGCATATGAGTGTCCTGTGGGGCTCACCCTTTCCTCATCTTTCCAGGGAATCCCTCGTAGACGGGTGTACAGCTCCAGGTGTTCCTGCGCCGTCAGTTCATCAAATAGTGCGTCGAACTGGGGGCAGTAACCAATGCTTTGCTGAACCTGGAGGAGCTCCTTCAATATGCTGCCACACAAGAGGAAAACTATTTATTACAGAAACAAGGGGGACGCTGAATCAGAGGTCTATGGCAGCGATCACCTCACTTGTCCAACCTGTGACTCTCCAAGTGCTTTGAAACCACGAGTCCCAGCATGCTTTGTCAGGTGCTAGAATGCCCATGCAGTTAATGGATGCTGGGACTTGTAGTTTCACAACATATAGAACCTAAGGCCTTAGACAGACAGTGCATTTTTCTTTATTTTCGCTAAGCATGTGCACCAATCAGAATGCAATACAACTCATGCAGACTTAAGAAGCGAGGACAAGGTCAAATTGCATTGCATTTGTTTCAAACAGTATTAGAGATGTCAGAGGTCAGTATCTGTGTAATAATATAATAGTATTAGAGATGAGAGGTGATAAATAACAGTGTGATAGTAACACTGGTCAGTATCTGTGTAATATAATAATAATAATATAATAGTATTAGAGATGAGGTGAGGTGAGGGTCACTACGTTCAGGCATAGACAGGGGTTTGTCCCAATTTCAATGACATAAATAAAATTACCTGTGGCCGTTGATGAAAGCTTCTCCCCCCGTGGTGCTCTCGTCCCCTGTGAGCATCTTGAAGGTGGTGGTTTTTCCAGCACCGTTTACACCAAGGAGTCCGAAACACTCTCCCGGCTGGACGCCGGCGCACAGGCGATCTACTGCCAGGATGCGACCCATCTTGCGCGACTTGTACACCTTGATGGAGGCAAAAGGGGTGACCATTGGATTGGACACAGCCTGCGCTTTGTAAAGGACGTGTAGTAAAGTGAGACAGGACTGCGAGCGACCCATGTGAACGGACGATGGCCTGCGTTACACTTGCGTTACCTTCGTTAGGTTCTCTATCTTCAGCATGTCGTTGTCGGCGCCTCCCCGCAACACTCTCTGCCTCTCATTCGCCACGTCCACGTCGTCATCCTCAATGGGCTTATCCGATATGGGGAGACGTCTGCGGGGCAGGAGGCACAGCGATAAATAACCTTCCATGAATGTGGATCACTGTGGATCAGTGAGCAGCACTCGTGTGTCAGCAGAGGTCATGAGTTCGAGTCCGGGACTAGGCCTTATCTCTGTGGAGTGTGTATGTTCTCCCTGTGTCTGTGTGGGTTTCCTCCAGGTGCTCTGGTTTCCTTCCACACTCCAAAAACATGCTGGTAGATTAATTGGCTGCTGAATAAATTATTGTGTGTGTGTGTGTGTGTTAGGGACCTTAGTATGCAGCTCCAAAAGGAGCAGGGATTGATGTAAATGTCTAATGTTCTCTGTATTATCTGATTGATAATTGTATCTGTGTATTATCTGTATATTATCTGATGATAATGATGAAGTGTGTCGTCAGAATAAGTATCGGTGCTGTCCAGAATCCCACACGCTGACACAACAGCTCCCGCCATCTTGGATGGTTAGCACTCTACTTCCCGCCATCTTGGATGGTTAGCACTCTACATCCCGCCATCTTGGATGGTTAGCACTCTACATCCCACCATCTTGGATGGTTAGCACTCTACATTGTGGAACCACGAGACTGACTATGTCTGGTCAGGTATGCCGTCCGGTAGCAATGATCCTTGTGCACCGGGGAAATCATCGCGGCGGTTAGAAGATGTACGTTTACGGTACTTACTGCGGTTTGCGGAAGAAGTGGTATTGACACATGATGGTGATAAAGAAGCCCACAAATCCTTCCACGGTCATGGCCACCAGTCCACGAGTCACTATATCCCACTCAAACGGAGACTTCATCTTATCAAACTGACCTAACGGGTGGAAGGAAAGACACGACGTCAGGAGCAACAAATGTATTCTAACAAGAAGGCCTGTCCAACCTGTGTCTCTCCAGCCATTTTATAACATTTCCCAGCATGCTTTGCAAGGTACTAGGCCTATGCTGCTAAAGCATGCTGGGATTTGTAGTTTCACAACACCTGGAGAGCCACTGACTGAACAGAGTGTACGCAGCCTTCTTACCACTGTTAATACTCCCATCCGGTATTAATACTGTGCTGGCTGTATATAAATAAATGCTAACAACCAATAAAGCTCTGCTCATCGATCTTCATGTGTGCCTTGGATGGCTTATAGCATGTCTACCTGGTGGGAGGGAGGAGGTATTTAAATCACACACGGAAAGCCATAAGTATAAGGGGAATGTCCTATAGTGGAGCTGCACTGCCACACTCGCAGGACCCGACTAAATCAGAATCTGGTTCATGGCTATGACTGTCATAGCCCCAGTCCTAGTTTCACCAGCAGATGGCAGTGTTCTCACCTATCTTGGCGTAGTACTCGTTGATATATTCATTGTAGGCCAGTTCCATCAGGCCGTGTCCCAGGTTGTAGTTGGGGAATATGAGGAAACAGCTCTTGAGATAACTGTTCACCAGCTTCAGGTCCTGAAAGACCAAAAAAAAGAAAAAACGTCTTAGTACTAAGTGTAAGCAGAGGAAATATATATATATGTTTAATATTTAAGGGTGGTCTACAATAAAGGTTTGGTCACAAAACCTATAATAAAAAAAAAAAAAAGATGCTGCTATAGCTTAACCCTGATATAGAGCACAGTCGTAGCCTCATAAGACAGCAGCAATGTCACAGCACAATCTTGCACAGTACACAATATCACAGTAGTCATGTAATACACGGGACTGACCAGTAGGGGAGGTTTTGCTGTGAGTTCTATTACATCTCTTGATAACCTGATCTTCTACAGCATAGGTTGCTATAATAATGTCTTTGGTGTGTGTAGAGGATCCTAGGTCTTTGTGTAAGTGTGAATATAGATTTATGGACATTGTGGCTTTTTTTCTTTAAGGATCAAGCTGCTCAGTCAGGCACAGGCAGCCTACAGCTCTCCAGATATTGTGAAACTACAAGTCCCATCATGCTTTGCCAATTCTCAGCTATGCCTTTGCTGTCTGAGCATGCTGGGAGTTGTAGTTCCACAAGCTACCAATGTCTGGGCCTCATGCATAGCCTATAACACAGCCAGCACTAAACGTCGTATTAGAATTTGCCTGCGACTTTCCATTTAAGGTCGTGGAACATTTATACAGCAGCACCGGCTTTGCTGATTGGTATAATAATTATGATCATGTGACCTAGTGCTGTATTTATTGCTCAGGGTGGGGGATGGGAAACCAGGGGCAGGGGGGGGGCATTCTCTGCAGCCAGTCCCTCACCTTATCGTGCTCAAACAGCTGCAGCAGGAACGTGGCCACGGTGGCCGTGATCCCGATGAAGAGATTGATGACTATGAGGAAGACGTAGGCCGTGCTGGGCACCTCGAACCAGAAGGAGGCCGGGTACATGATGGGGGTGATCGACCAACTGCATAACGATAAAAGAAACACACCACAGATTAACACCCTACAATAACCACTGGAAGGAATCACAGCTTGAGTTGTAGATCTGAGCGAGTGGTAACTGTATGTACACAAGGTATACACTAGGAGCCTGTAAAAAGGATAATATTACTGTATTTGTACCCCCTTCCCCCCTATGTGCTGCAGCACTTACCCGTAAAGGAGGAAAAGGGACAGGACGGCCGGAAAGTTGGTCGGAGAGGTGTAAGCCGGAAGGTCAAATACAAACAGAATAATGATGCAGCAGGTGGCAGGAACCAGATAATTCAACTGCAAAACAGACATCACCAATGAACAGACGGCAGCAATGCTGCAACATACAACCAAATCCCAGCATGCCCCAGCAGCAAATGCACGGCCGATAGCTGCAAAAGCATGATGGGAATTGTAGTTTCACAACACCTACTGTGCCATTGGCGGTCTATGTTTGGTATAAATTATAAACCACAAAGTGACGGCACTCTCTGGCTTATTATTATTTTAGTGGAAAGCCCAGTTCCAGAAAGTCGAGTTATTAATTCACGAGTTTATCGTTTCATCTTTATAGTATTTCCCGATGATCTCTTATCCAATCACAGCAGCTCTGACGCTCGGGGGCCCTGTGACGGACACTCCCCTCCCCCATAGTGATTGGTTCCTGCTCCGCTTACCATGTCCCACACGTAGTTGGCCAACCAGTAGATGACTGGATTGCAGCCGCTGACAAACTGCAGGTGTTTGGCCTTGGTTGATTTCTCTGCTACAAGGAAGACCACAAAGCTCGCAGGAACAAAGGACATGGCCACGATGATGAAAATGGCGATCACCACGTCGGTACCTTGCAACCTACGTGTGTGCAAAGACAGGCGTCAAGAGGGGAAGACGACCAAGCTGCAGAATGGCGGCTGCCTTGAGCACTCTGTTAGGGTTAGTGGAAAAGATCGGATACATACAGATAGTCCAGGGAGAGGCTGGCGCTGGTCTTGTTCATTGGATGATTGGTGACCGTGATACCTGGAGGAACAAGAGACAGCCTATTACAACGAGTCTTATCACCGGCCGTCAGCGCCTCGGATGGTAGCTCTCTCACCATATGCGGCTCGGTTTCCCCGCGATGCAGGCAGGTTGGCTCTCAGGATGGCATTGTTCAACGCATTGAGGTATGTGGGCATGCTGTGGTAGCCCTTGTTGTTGTAAAATGCCTAATAATAATAATAATAATAATGAAGGGATGTAGGCATAGTAAGCATTGAGGGGAGGAAAGGAGCAAGAAGAAGTAGCAGAAGAAGGAGGAATAAGAATTAGATAGAGGAGGAAGAGAAAGAAGAAGAGGAAGAAGAGAAGGAGAAGAAAGAGGAGGAAGAGAGAAAAAGAAAGAGGAGGAAGAGGAGAAAGAAGAGGGGAAGGAGGAGAAGGAGAAGAGAAAGAGGAGGAAGAGAGATTAAGAAAAAGAGGAGGAAGAGAGATTAAGAAAAGGAGGAGCAAGAGGGGAAGGAGGAGGAAGAATAATAGGAGAAAGAAGGAGAAGAGAAAGAAGAATAGGAAGAGGAAGAAGAGACAGAGGAAGAGGAAGAAGAGACAGAGGAAGAGGAAAAAGAAAGAGAAGGAAGAGGAAGAAGAATAGGGGAAGGAGGAAGATTAAGAAGAGGAAAAGGAGAAGGAAGAATAAAAGGAGAAAGAAGAAGAAAAATAGAAGACAGATCATTTATAAAGAATACAGTGAATACTATGTAACATTGGCAGGATCCAGAACTACAATATTCATGTGATTGATTCGGGAAACAAAGATTTAGGGGGATCTGAAAGCACCAGGTCGCACAAGCCAGACCACCGCAAACACGCATCGTAACCATCCCACAGACCATCTTCCAACAGTCCCGCACTACCTCAAGTTTTCCCAACGCTAGCGCAGTTCAGAGGTCAACCCTGTCCCGGCACTGGAAGGGTCTCTCCGCTCCCATCAAGTAGCACATATAACACAGAACACAAAAGCAACTAACTGAAACCTACAGCAGCTGGGAAAGAAGCAGCCCTCTGGACCCAGCCTAGAGACCACAGCGTCTCTCTATACAATAATCAGACTCCATCTTGCGTTAGTTACCTTTCTATTGATAATATTCCACAGTTCAGACAAAACGTAATCGTTCCCATTATTAATAAAAGGCACTAAGGGACTCCCAATATAGTAGGTGATGAATGAGACAATATCACGCAGTCCGCTGTGGGCCGACCCTGAAGCAAATAATAAACGGGATCAATTACTCATTGTTCAGAAATGTTCTACCCGGTTACAGGAACACGGAGGAGAATGCGGCATCGCTCTGTACTCTATCCCGTCACGCTCTCTGGGGCTTTGAACAGAATACGGCAAATAAAAGCCATACACAGTTATGTTATGGATAACGCCAGATAGCAATATAAGCCAAGGAATGCAATAAACAATACGACTATGAAAGAAAGGACATAGAACAAGTGTCTGATACAGGATTGGTCAATCTGTGCCTCTCTAAGGCAGGAGTTCTTGGGGCCTGGGATATGGGCCGTGGTGCTCAACACCCTATGGGATGTCAGCCATGAATTTACATATAGGTGGAACATCGTGGAGCTGCTGTTATGCCGATATTGGCTGTAGGATAACCCCGACACCCGCTGCTGGAGAGATGAGGTGAGCATTGGCAGACCTCCCTCTCTCTCCAGGACGAAAGTCCCGGCAACTCCCGCCTCTGATGGCAGCCGTATCTCAAGTGCTGTGATACTACAAGTCCCAGCTTTACTTGGCAGCAGCTGTGCCTCTGCAGTTATAGAGCATGCTGGGAATGGTAGCGTCACAATATCTGGAAAGCCATGGATTGGCCAGGCCTAAACCACTAGGATGCAATGGGTTGGACTTAAGTAAGTGCTTGAAATGAGTTACTCCTGGGATAAACCATGGTGATTGCAGGGGAGTCATATTTCATCGCACGCACGCACGCACACACACACACACACACACACACACACACACACACACAGATAAGGTCACTCACTTTCACAGCCTATAAACACCTTGCTGAGGTGCACTGCTGGTTACCAGTTTCACCCATATTTGCAGAGAAAAACAGCTGGTTGAAAGTCAAAAAATATGTTTTATTTTCCAACGTTTCAGAGACGCTTGGGGCCATACTTACTAAGCTGCGGATTTGGAAACGTGAAGATGTTGCCCATAGCAATCAATCAGATTTTAGCTGACATTCTCTATTATGTAATAGGAAAATGAGAGTCAGAATCTGATTGGCTGCTATAGGCAACATCTCCACTTTTCCAAACTCGCAGCTTAGTAAATATGACCTTAGTCTCTTTCCTCATATGTCCGTGATGAAAGAGACTGAGCGTAAAATAAATGTTTTTAAGACCTTCAACCAGCCTAGGAGTGCCGCGTATATATGTAGCACAAGTCTAATTAACAGTGTGATAGTAACGCTGGTCAGTATCTGTGTAATAATATAAATAATAATATAATAGTATTAGAGATGAGAGGTGATAAATAACAGTGTGATAGTAAAGCTGGTCAGTATCTGTGTAATAATATAAATAATAATATAATAGTATTAGAGATGAGAGGTGATAAATAACAGTGTGATAGTAAAGCTGGTCAGTATCTGTGTGCAGTAAGCAATTCAAAGATATCTCTCTGCATGCAGAGTACAATTACCTTCACTCCCCCTGCAATCAATATGGTGTAGCCCAGGAGTAACTCATTTCAAGCACTTACTTAAGTCTGGATCCAGCCCAATGGCCCTCAATCTGACCTACAAGGGGGGAAATGCTTTGGTAACACCGACCTGTGCTGTGTGTCTGACTGCGATCTTCCGTAGCATAGGGGGCGCCTTTGCCTCAAAGGATGCTGGGATAGCCTTCTGTACATTGCCAAAAGTCAGTGCCCCGTACCTAGATTATCCATAATAATAATTAGAATTAACACATCCAGAGGCACGGATTCACGTCACATGACTTGGGCGCAGCGGCGCTCACCTGTGCAGCCTGAAGCGATCCGATGTGTATAATATGTATTCACTGACATTGCGGCCGCTGATGTCCACCATGATGTCTCCCGTCACCACCTTCATCTGTGGAGGGTGGCCGCCAACCCCGCTGGGGCAAGAAAAGCCCGTTCCCTGCATGGAGCAAGTGCACCGGACCGGTTCATGGATGCGCCGGGGGAGGGAAGGGGTGGTAGTGATGGCCTCTGTGGGGGAGACGTGCAGAGATTAGGGCAGGCCTCACCAACCTGCGGCTCTCCAGGTGTGGAGAAACTACGAATCCCAGCATGCTTTGTCAGGTATCAGCTATGCCTGAGCAGTGAAAGCATGCTGGGACTTGTAGTTTGTCAACACCTGGAGAGCCACAGGTTGGCCAGGCCTGGATTAGAGAAACTCTTGTATGTGGGCGACTGCTGCTTGCAATGTATTTATAGCCAGCGCCCAGCACTCATACATGGAGGCCGTCAGCCTCTGACCGCTACTATCAGACAGTAACCCCGCCCCCAGTCCCGTCAGGCTTCACTTAGCCCCACCCATCCAGACTTAGGCCCTGCCTCATTGCTATGTGGCCCAACTCCATCACCTTCCTCCCCTGTTCTCTCTCAGTGGTGGCGGTTTCAGACTATAAACAACCCATTCTGTACGTATCTACTTGTCTGGCCTAAGTACCTGGCACGGGTGGCGGTGAGTAGGTGGTGGTATTCCACAGGTGGGACGTGTCCTCATCAGTTGGGAAATCGGATGGCGCTGGAGACGGCGGAGGCGGCACAAAGTTAGAGAGCGGCAGCCCCTGCGTAAAGGAATCCACGCACATGGCGTCAAAGTACTGGGCCGCCAGCATCTTGGACTCGTTGCTGTTCAGATTGAGGGACTGCACCAGCTGGTCCAGGGTGCTGTTAAACGCCGTCTTCAGGACGCAGGTGGCGCCAATGCCGGAGGGCAGGTAGAAGGTGTTAGCGAGCATCTGGGGGCTGGCGTCTGGGGACAGTTTCAGCCTGGAAGAGTGAAGGATGATGGTTAAGGATGGCAGATAAGAGCCACGCGGCCCATCCAGTCTGCACATAAACTATAGTGACCCTCTCTGGGCGGCCGATTCAGCAGAATCCTGTATTCTTCCCCCTTTTCCTCTGATTGGTGGACCTGGAACAGTCACCATGCTCTCCCGATAACCAGAGCTAATCAGGGCTCTCGGGCAGCACCTGTGTGTATGTGCAGCTCACCTGTACTCGGGTTGTTCCTCGTTGGCATACGGTACAAAGTTCCCTTTGGGCTGAGTATAGTTGTGATACTGAGATGGGGACAAGATTAGTGGCGGGAGATCACCTGGAAAAAGAAGAGAATAAAAAAAAAAAATATATATATATACACAATAATAACAATAATAATTATACAGACACCCTAATAATTAGTTAAGACAGATTTTACCCAGATCATCATTTAATCAATAAATAAAGGCAGTTGCAGTGGGTTACACAGTGGTAGAAAGGGAAATTGGGGGGGTGACTGATCCTAGACCCTCCAACACAGCCCATTCCATTAGGTACAAAATACTCTGTTCCTCAGCTTCCAGTAATCAGTTACTATGGGAACTACATTTGCTGAAGAGAAAAAGGTTTTTTGAATATCCATTCATTCATTCATTCATTGATTCCAGGTGAGTGACAGTTGGAGCTTAGGACTGGCCTTATGTGGGTGGCACTAAATCATCCATGGGTGGGGCCAACACTAAAGCAGGCGGAGTTAGTCTGGGTTGGGGGGGGGGGTCAGGTGACCTCCAGGCTGCAGCCAATCTGTGCCTATGAAAATTGAGTCCTCCTTCTTCCACCCCCTCTCCACCAGCTCCCTATCGCCCACTGGTGGACACTTTAGGAATTACTTTTTGGATGGAGGCGGTATGTAATATCCTGGGGAGGTGGAGGTCACGCCCAATTATGTTCACCCTGCTCTGTCCACCCAACCCATTCAGGCTCTTGCCCCGCCTCCTCGCTATAGGGCCCCAAGTCTTTCACCTTTTGCCCCCTGCTTGCACCCATACACCACCAGATCCACTTGCCACGTACCTATCTCAGGAACAGACAGTGCCACGGTCATGGCGACACACACAAAGAACGCAGGCAGCAGGATCTGGGAGAACAGGGCTTTGGTGTTTCTCTTGGCACAGTGGAAACGCTTCACAATCAGTCCGTGGAACTGGCGTAGTTTTAACCAAGAGCCTTCCAGCTTGTAGCTGCCTTGTCCGTCCTCCACCGGCTCCTCCACCTCGGGATCTAGACCGGAAACACATGACAGAGAGAGGAGCTATACATCTGCAATATTGCCACGGAGGTAGGGCATTAAAATAGTGGCTTACTTATGTTCAACTTACTATGTATCAAGTTCTACTGTACTATTACTTTGCTTTGCCTTAATAATAAAGAAAATATAAAAAAAATATATAGTGGTTTCCTATGTGGTCTGCAAGAAAAGTGGCCAAAGATTTCTATAAGACTGGATTGGCATTTTAAAAAGATAAGTATCCCTCACTGCATAAAAGCATCCTTGACGTCTACTGAATTGTAGCACTACTACATTGCTTATAGCCAACGCATGGAAAAACCCAGTCCCGCCACCACACGCTAATCTGGCCAATAAATTCTGGATTACATTGTGTGATAGGCCATTTAATTTACAAGATAAGAACATTTGTAATCTGGTGGTTCCAAGACAAGACCCTTCTCTAAGAGCCACCACTCTGCTTGCAGAATGGGGTTTGGTAATGGATGTAATGTACCTTGCAGACTCAGATTCTCCGCCTCCTGTGATGCATCAAAGAGCGGCGAGTAGTCCCCATAGAATTCTGCGTATGCGCCCCCTTCCTCTCCTCGCACAGACCCCACTGATGAGGAGGACCCAGAACGTAGAGAACCGGGGGACTGGCCGGGGCGGAGGCCTGATGCAAAGTTGTTCAGCTCGACCTCTGGCCTGTCTAGCGCGTCGGTCAAGGTTGAGGGATCGGTGCCTGGGTCCGGCTGGATCACAGGTCTGAATGAGTCCTTCTTGGAATCCTTTAAATCTGTCAAGGCAAAGAACAGCCATGGTGAGGGTCAGCAAACCATCAACACGGACAAGCGCTCTCCTCCAAAGAAATGGGTGCTGACCCGCGTCACTGTTCTCCAGAGATTGGTCTTCTTCAGACACCTTTAGGAAAACTTCTTCTAACGTCGTGTCCATCAGACCAAAACTGGTGAGATCCAGGTCACTCAGGCTCAGCTCCAGATGCTGCCAGGGACAAACCAGAAGACACTGACGATCGAGCCCAGTACAACAGTCACAGTATAGAAGACCTTTGCGCTAGGGAGAGGGCATCACCTTTCCAAAGTACTATTGTGCTACAGGTGAATGCAGACTGACGACGATTTCCAGGAGCTTGCATCTTAGAAAGCGGCCGTGATGCAACTCCTGGCGCCAGATTTACTAAGCTGCCGGAATGGAAACGTGGAGATGTTGCCCATAGCAACCAATCAGATTCTGGCTGACATTTTCTAGAATGTAATAGAAAAGTGGGAGCTAGAATCTGATTGGTTGCTAAAGGCAACATCTCCACTGCTTAGTAAATTTGGCCCCCTGGAGTCATGGAGACATCCACTGAAAGGTAAGTGTTTAACCTTACCCTACCCTTAACCCTTTCCTACAGTTTAACCCTAACCCTACATGCCCTTCAGCCTAACCCTAACCCTTCATGCCTTGCAACCTATCCCTCCATGCCCCACAGCCTAACATTAACCCTCCATGCCCTGCACCCTAACCCCTAACATTTTACCCGCCACAGACCAACCCTAATTTAGCCACCGCAGCCACTAGTTATTGGGAACGGGGAAATAGGTTTGGTTAATTTCTCTATTCAGCCTATTTGGAACAATGATACAGTCGGCAGCGGTATCATGTTCATATACGGCCGATCGGACCGGCGACCACGTCCCGGCACTAGGTTACCTGGAAGAGGCGCTCAAAACAGCCTTTCCGGACAGACTCGCTGGGCAGAATGTAGGACAGCTCAGTATTTGTGTCGGAGACGAGCAGGTAAGAGGCCACGTACTTCTTTATAAACTGGGAGACCCGTGGCTCTGAGCAGGGGCTGATACTGGAGGTAGGAGTATGGACGATACCTACAGAGGAGAGCAAAGAAGAGGAAAGATTAACCAAGCAGAGCATTCCATCCATGATACGTTTCATACTACTTTTGGACAGCGCACTATTCATTACCGGCCCACGTCATCGTCTATTACTGGCCCACGTCATTGTCTATTACCGGACGACATCATCATCGTCCATTACTGGCCCACGTCAGCGTCTATTACTGGCCCACGTCATCGTTCATCACTGGCCCACGTCATCGTTCATCACTGGCCCACGTCACTGTCCATTACTGGCCCACGTCATTGTTCATCATTGGTCCATGTCATTGTCCATCACCTGTCCACGTCATTGCTCATTACTGACCTTGGCTGCTTTGTTTCTTCACCACAGTCAGTTTATAGCCGTCTCCATATGTGCTCTTTAGAAAGAGCGGGGACCCGCAGCATTTCAGCTTTCCATGGGAAATAATGGCGATACGGTCTCCCAGCAGGTCGGCCTCATCCATGTGGTGCGTGGACAGGAGTATGGTGCGGCCTGTGGACCACAGAGGGTTCATCAACAGCAGTTCAGGGGACTTTGCTCTACAAAGAACGCGGCTTTGAAGGTTCTTACCCTGCTTGTACTTCAGAATGAGGTCCCAGATCGCCCTCCGGGCGTAGGGGTCAACGCCAGCCGTCGGCTCGTCTAAAATCACGGCTCTGGAACCTCCGACAAATGCGATGGCCACAGATAACTTCCTCTTCATTCCCCCAGACAGAGTCTGAACCAAGGAGTGGCGTTTGTTCGATAACTCCAAGTCTTTAATCATCCTGAAGAGGAGATCACAAGGTCACAATAAAGTCTGCGTGTGGCCACTACACAACGTCTCTGGCTATCGGAGCGTTATGCTGGGACCCGGAACACCCTGCCCAAAAGACACCATCTAGCCCCTTAACATCCCCGTCTTTAAGGACCTACTTGTCCATTTCCTTGCGTATGGCCTCCTCCGCCATCCCTTTCAATTTGGAGTAGAACCACAGATGTTCCTCCACGGTGAGCTTGTCGAAGAGCACGTTGTGTTGAGGACACATCCCCATGCTCTTCCTGATCTCGTTCATCTCCGTGCGAATGTCGTGTCCGTAAATAGTGGCCGAGCCGGAGGTTGGGGGAAAGAGACCGGTTAGGATAGACCTGTAGGAATAAGAGCTTTATGAGTAAGAGATTTAATTCCTCCTTTTTCTCATACGGAGATTGATCCAGAGTAGCCAAGCAGTGTAACAAAGCAATGAGAAAGGCAAGTCAGATGCTTGGTTGTATAAGGAGAGGAATTAGTAGCAGAAGGAGAGAAGTAGTGATGTCACTTTATAGATCGTTGGTGCGGCCTCACCTGGAATACTGTGATCAGTATCTCCAGAAAGACAAATACATTAGAGACTGTGCAAAGAAGAGCAACTAAAATGGTCCACAAAACATACCAAGAAAGGCTAGAGGAACTAAACATGTATAGCCTGGAGCAGAGAAGGGAGAGGGGGATATGATTGCAGCTTTCACATATAATCAAGGGTTGTGACCGGCTAGTGGAGGGGGCATTATATAAACGAAGAGGTGTAATAGAACACGAGGGCATAAATATAAACTGGAGGGTGGAAGATTCAGAAGAAATGTGTGGAAAAATTACTTTACTGAAAGGGTGATAGATAAGTGGAATAGCCTCCCATGTGAGGGGGGGTAGAGGTAACACAGTAGAACAGTGTAAACATGCTTAGGATAAATATAAGGATATCCTAAATCTCAAACTAAATTGAGGGTAAATAGGGTCTAGGGTCAGTATAGTTTTAAATAAACTGGGCAGACTGGATGGGCCATGTGGCTCTTATCTGCCATCACTTTCTATGTTGAGTTTGAGGGCAACTGCAAAAACAGGTTCAAGTATATACCTGGACTAACCATGTTGCAATGTGAAGGGTGAAAGATGAGCTAGTAAATGTCAAGTAATGGCTAGTAAACAAGGTTCAGTCCTGTTGTCTGCAGGATAGAGAGGCGATAAGCCAGACTTACATGGTAGTGGTTTTGCCGGCTCCGTTATGGCCTAGAAAAGACACCACCTGGTTCTCGTGTAGATTTAGGCTGAGTTTGTTCAGTGCCAGCTTCTTGCCCGTCTTGTAGATTTTGGTGAGCTTGTCAATACACACAACCAGCGGCAGATGACTAGGTTCCTCCTCAATGCCACGAGTCTCCTCTGAGAGATTAAAAGGAATCAATGTTATTTTTCTGAAGATGGGCTATAGATGGCCTTAAAGCTTGATGTACATACACATGAAAAAAGATTTGGCTATGTGGCTCTTGGGCAATGTTACCGTGGTAAGTTGATAACCGTAAACATGGACGACTAAGCTGAAATACCTGGGTGTCTGGGTTACGGTTAGGCAATTGGAGTAGGTGTCCCTTAATTTTAACCCAAATCATAGCCTTCCTAAAAGCTAAATCTCACTCGTGGAAGTGTCTTCCATTAACTATATCCGAAAGATTATGATTATGTAACACAAATTCCTCCATCTTCTGCAAAATTATCCTTTATAAATCTCGATCTCTGTATTCCAAAATGTTAATAGATAGATCTCCTCATTGATCTGGGCTGATAGGAGAGCAAGAAGCCGAGATTGTTTCAGTAAACCCATGGTTTATCCAACCCAACGTCTGCTAGCTTCATATCAGAAAAATGTGGACTAGAAGACTTTTATGGAATGTTGCTGAAGGATTAAATCAATGTCAACAATTTATTAATGCAGGTAAAGTATTCCGTTATGATCCAGGGCAGGGAAGACTGTTGGAAGAGTGTGGGTCCCTGTTGCGAATGGTCCTTTTTTGAGAGGGCTGTTCTCACCCAGCCAGTTCCGAACTGGCTGGGATATCAATTGCTTATGCCTCAATGGGGCAGATCCAGAACAACGCTTGTGAGCGAATTTACGCATGGTGGACACGTAAAATCCCGTTTTGGTAAGTACTGCGCACAATAAAAAATACGCTCCATAACGTAGCGTAAATGTCAACGTATGGGCCATTCATGTATTTGTCGCATAAATCCGTACGTGTGGGCGTACCAATTTTACATGAGTCAAAAATACGTCTGAAATACGCGATGTAGGCGGGGGTTTGTATTTAAAGTGTACAGTATGGGCGTGCTTAGCTGCGTAAATACGTGTTGCCCATCCATACGTTGTGTGGATGACATCGGTTACGGTAGGGTTTGGAAAGCGGAACTCAGACAAAATACGTACATTCAACGGGTGTGCCAAGAGGAGTGTATAGAAGGTACACACGCGTCAATACGCTACGCTAGTAAACGGATTGCAAGCGGAGTTCTGGATCTACCCCAATGAGGCATAGCAATCGATCGCTGGAGCACCGAACATGGTGCTCTGATAGGTAAGAGGAAAAACTACCCCAACCATTCCCCTAATTGTAACCCTAACCCTCCCCTTCTCCGCAGCCTAACCCTAACCCTCCTTTTCCATTACCCTAATCCTCCCTTCCCTGCAGCCTGACCCTAACCCTCCCTTCCTAAGAGCCAAACCCTAACACCCCCCACACACACTAAAGCTCCCCAGAGAGGTTACCCACCCATTCATAAAAACAAATTCTGAAAATGATGCATATTCCAAATAGAGACAGCCGAAAAGGAACTTTCGTCTGACCCTATCTCTAAAGGCCGCCCATGGCAGCGGGGACTGCAACCGCTATTACACGTGTAGAAGTCTGGAAGAGATTTACCTAACAGGCGATTTTCCATGACGCAGGCTTGATCTTCCTCCATGATGCTAAGACGAGATGGGCGGGACCAAGGCCAAGACCACTCCCAGCTTTCAATTCGCCCGTTTCCAAGCCAGTAAGATCTTTGGAACGGGAAATACCAGGGGCGAGGGAGCCCATACATGCCTAGAACACAAGGGAGTTTTCTACCGTCCTGTATGACTGCAGCGGGAGGTACAGGGTACAGGGCATTTATGGGTCTCATGATTTACCTGGGTGAACCGCTTCAATGTACCAGGTCAAAACGCCATACACTATGGCATCGATTATCAGCATCATCATAGATAACATGAGGTTAAAGTCATCCCCTTCCACCGGCGACTGGCTGAAGGTCTTCCACTGGATTCCTACTCCGGCCACTTCGTACAACGCAAAGTACTTAGAGCCAAGACCAAAGGCTGTTGTAGACATGAGGGACTGTACAGGGAGAGGAGACCAGCGTTATAGGGGATACAGCAGACCCTCCAACATGACCCATTCCATTAGGTACAAAATACTCTCCTCAATTTCCAACTGTCAGTTACTATGGTAACCACCTTTGTTGAAGAGAAATCATTTTTTTTTTCAAATATCAGTTAATTTAAACCAGGTGAGTGACAGTTGGAAGCTAAGAAACTGATTCAATTGTACCCAATGGAATGGGTCATGTTGGAGGGTCTGATACAGTCAGAGGATTGAATGGACTCTAGATGTGATAGAGAAGTACAGGGATTGGTTAAAACAGTCGAGGGTGTTCACGGTAACAGCAGGGGCGGAAGGTGACAGACTCGGGCCCCACAGCAAGGAGGCGGGGCCCACATCTGAATAGAAAGGGCTAGGCAGAGAGCCATAAACACATACAGCTCAGCTGCTGGCAATACATGGGGCGCCGAGCGCTGTTTTAAGCCGACAGGTTGCTTACAGTGCAGGGGGAGCGGCTGCCAAGGGCCCTTCTCTCCTCTGGGCCCCGTAGCAGCTGCACCCCCTGTAGTTCCGCCCCTGGGTCTGGCTGACTGAGTGGAGGGTGGCTTAGAAGAAGGTGCAGTCATCCATGTGGATTTGTCAGCGGGGCAATTCAGGGCTGGGAATAGCGGGTGCTCTATGGGACGAGGGGATAGAGGGGTAGGAGACAGGACGTCACTCACGGCAATGCACTTCTCAAAGGCGGTGATCTTATCGTGCGCCACTTCCTCCCTGATGGCCACATACATGTAGGGAACGTAGCTCAGGAAGTAGATGATCCCTCCACACGCAGACGCCAGCTTGGCTTTGGAGTATAGGACGGACACCAGGAAGCTGCAGAAGAGTATGCACATGTCGGGTCAGGGGGTAAGGTCAAGGGTCAGGGTCAAGGGGTAGGGTCAGAGGGCACTTGTGTTACATTATTCTGTATAAAAAAAAACAAAGTTTGTTCGGGAAACTTTAAAAATACCAAGTGTTGGGAAGATAACTTGTTTTACACCCGTTGCCTATAGGCTGGAATGGTCATTTAGATGGACTAGATATATGGACTACACAGTTTCATGATGTCCACAAAGGATACTGCTATTTCTAGCTGAAATGTCTCCCCCACATGGGAGCCTACTACACTTTACTTACATTGGGCTGGATCCAGACCTAGTTACGTGCTTGAACTTAGTTACTCCTGGGCTAAACCATGTTAATTTCAGGGGGAGTCAAGTTAATTGTATTCTTTGCATGCAGGGATATATCTTTGAATTGCTTACTGCACACAGATACTGACCAGCGTTACTATCACACTGTATCACCTCTCATCTCTAATACTATTATATTATTATATTATTACACAGATACTGACCAGCGTTACTATCACACTGTTATTTATCACCTCTCATCTCTAATACTATTATATTATATTATTACACAGATATTGACCAGCGTTACTATCACACTGTTATTTATCACGTGCGGAATTCGGTGTCTGCACGGTTGTAGGCACTGGGCTGTGAACGTTAGGGGCCAGATTTACTAAGCTGCGAGTTTGGAAAAGTGGAGATGTTGCCCATAGCAACCAATCAGATTCTAGATCTCATTTAACTATTACATACTAGAGAATGTCATCTAGGATCTGATTGGTTGCTAAGGGTGACATCTCCACACACGCAGCTTTTTACCCCAGGACTTTGCACTTAGGTCAGCATTCACCCCAAAGAGAGCATCCTAGGGGCTACCAACCAATACAGAGAGCACCAGAGTGATCTCTATGCTATACAAATAGCATCTACAATCAAAAGGCAACTGCCTTGCTGGTAAAATTCCCTGTAAATTCTAACACCAATCTGCTTCTGATCTTAGTCCTAAACCAGTGTTGGCTAACCTGTGACACTCCAGATGTTGTGAAACTACAATTCCCATCATGCTTTGTCAGGTATTCACTATGCTTTTGCAGTTAAGCAATGCTGGGACTCGTAGTTTCACAACACCTGGAGTGTCACAGGTTAGCCAACACTGCCTTACACCCTTCATAAACAAACCTGTGGCACACCAGGTGTTGTGAAACTACAACTCCCAGCATGCTCCAACAGCATAGCCATAGCCGATCCCCTTAGAGCATGATGGGATTTGTAGTTTCACCACGCCTGCCTTACACCAATCTTATTAAGATACATACACTTCAGTTTACCCCCCAGGCAATGACTTGGTCGCTTTAGATCACTCCACTGAGCAGATCAACTGGGACAACTTCAGTGTAAGAGTATACAGAGAAAGCTATCCAAGAAAAAAAAGAATCCAGTAATAAATTTACTAACAATAGATCTAGAAAGATCTAGAAAGGACAACACTCCATAGGCAGACAGCCTTGCACCAGAATGGTTATGGGATCTAATGGATCCTTTATAAGAGCTTACTTTAATCCTGCAAATAGAAGACGTCTGGGGGTGGGGGGGGGGGAGACTGATATCTATTGATAATACTATGGATCCATTGAGCCTAAGAAACCAAGCGAAGGTCTCTTAGCAAACCCCACTCGTCCGCTGCAATCTCCTCACCAAAACATGATGGTGGCCACCGCATAGATGGAGAGGAAGAGCCAGATGATGAAGACGTTGCTATGCATGAGGACCTGGCCGTACTTCAGGATGCCGGTGAGAGCCGTCACGGAGATCGACAGCTGGACAAAGCCCGTGATGAACCAGGCCACCCAGTGGACAGCGTTGTTCAGACCCATCATCTTCATCACCTGGAGAGAGAGCAGGACAAACCAAGCGCTGTCATTGGCTGGTTGCGGCCCCCCAATTAGGATATAAAGGATACCATATAAAACCCAGCCTGGACACAGCATAGAGACTTATGGTCCATGTCCCCTCACTATATCCCATCCCCCCCAATTACCTCCTTCAGGCGATGCTCCTTCTCGGCTACGATGTGTTGGATCATCATGGCCACCGAATACACCCAGGAGATGACCATACACAGGGGCATCATGTGCTCGATCACAAACAGGAAGCTGAGGCAAGACATTTATATACATCGTTCACATGTCACCGATCCCTGGGCTACATTCACCATCTGCTATAATGGCACAAACCGGATTGTATGAGGATTTAATGTCTCCCAAATGGGGGGGGGGGGGAATGGGGAAGGG
>WWET01007419.1:18129-31369 GCA_011038615.1 Limnodynastes dumerilii
CAGAATTAATAGAGGATTTAGAGGACGCAACCAACTCCCCTATCCTAAATGCGCCCGCAAAGGCAAACACGAAAGCTGAACTAAATAAAACCGCTTCAAAACTATCTAAAGCCACTCTTGGCATAACCCCTAATAAACACTGCAAGATCCCTAATGTAATCGGCCGCCGTGAATCAGGCGCTGGAGGTTTCACGCGACCCCATCCCTTAAGAGCTTTTTTGATCACAACATTTTTTGTGATATCCGGAAGACCCTTAATACGAAAGAAAAAGGCAAGACCTGCTAAAACTGCTGTGATGTGTGCATGGGACTTACCCTTCCGAAATTGATGGTGCATAAAGTCACTTAAAACCAAGGAAATATCACGGTCAGACCCGCCATGCTCCTCCCGAAAGCCGGACCAAGCCTCCCAATACCCCCGGTATTGCCGCAAGGTGCCCGGCGCCAAAGATTGAAAAGCCAAATCCTCTATCCATCGCCGACTATCTGCCAAACGCAAACAGGACAGGGAGTTGGAGACAAATTTGCCTGGGGAGCTCTTAGACGAAAAAGGTCCGCTACACCATTGTCAACGCCGGGCACATGTTCCGCCCTAAGTTGGATGTTGATGTTGGATTGATGGCCTCAACAATTTCTAAATTATCACATTGAAACACAATGTCCCTGTCCTGAAAGCGCTGAGCTCACAATTCAATGGCCACTTTGATAGGGAAGAGTTCAAGAAGGACAAGGTTCCTGACCAAACCCAGCATCCGCCACGCAAATGGCCAAGCACCGACGCACCAATCCCCTTGGAAATAAGCGCCGAACCCATAGCTGTCCGCTGCATCCGTTAACAAATTTAGTTCCACGTTAGAAACCGCCGGAATGATGAACCCGGCGGCCCTGTACTGGCTGACCGCGGCCCCTTGGAAGCTTTAACTATGGAACCAGGGCACTGTGAGCCTTAAACAGCGCCCTGGTTCCTCGGCAACGACGTGCTGGGCGTGATGACGTCATGGACGTCACGCCCAGAACATATTAGGAAGAAGCTGAGGAGCAGCCGCACAGAAGAGGATGGAGAAAGGAAGGAAAGATGACAGCACTGAAAGGTAAGAACAGAGAGGGAGTCAGTGTGTGTGTGGGGACATGAGTAAGTATGGGAAGTGTGTGTGTGACAGTATGGGCAGTGTGATGTCAAGGGCAGGGTGATGGTATGGGCAGTGTGTGTGTGACAGTATGGGCAGTGTGATGTCAAGGGCAGGGTGATGGTATGGGCAGTGTGTGTGTGACAGTATGGGCAGTGTGATGTCAAGGGCAGGGTGATGGTATGGGCAGTGTGTGTGTGACAGTATGGGCAGTGTGATGTCAAGGGCAGGGTGATGTGTGTGTGTGTGTGTGTGTGACAGTATGGGCAGGGTGATGATATGGGCAGTGTGTGTGACAGTATGGGCAGTGTGATGTTAAGGGTAGGTTGATGTTATGGGCTGTGTGTGTGTGACTGTATGGGCATTAGAAAGTATGGTGTGTGTGTGTGACAGTATTGGCACTGTGATGTTATTCAGGGTGTATATGCAGTGTGTGTGTGTGTGTGTTATTCAGGGTGTATATGCAGTGTGTGTGTGTGTGTGTTATTCAGGGTGTATATGCAGTGTGTGTGTGTGTGTGTTATTCAGGGTGTATATGCAGTGTGTGTGTGTGTGTGTTATTCAGGGTGTATATGCAGTGTGTGTGTGTGTGTGTTATTCAGGGTGTATATGCAGTGTGTGTGTGTGTGTGTTATTCAGGGTGTATATGCAGTGTGTGTGTGTGTGTGTTATTCAGGGTGTATATGCAGTGTGTGTGTGTGTGTGTTATTCAGGGTGTATATGCAGAGTGTGTGTGTGTGTTATTCAGGGTGTATATGCAGAGTGTGTGTGATATTTAGGGTGACCTGGTGGAGAGGGGAGTATGTTTGTTGGAGCTGATGGGAAAGGGGGTGATTTAGTGGGTATTGGGAATGTTTGTTTGTTTTTATTGTTTTTTTAAGCCCCATGATGGACTTTCCTTAATGTGCATATAAGTAAATGCCAATGTGGTTCTAATGGTTAGTTTTGTGTTCACCTGATTTTAACTGTAAGACGCTTAAATAAAAATCTTTATTAAAATAAAATGAAAAAAAAAAAACATAAAAACACAACTAGGAATTCTTCACAAAATGTGGAGCAGGAGGCTGTGCAGTAATCCTAATCACTGAGTGACCGCTGTGAATTATAACTAAGCAGGTGATTCAGTAATTAATGAGATGGTTCAGCCAAGGACCAAAAATGGCCATTGAGTAACTACAAGGAATGAGAGGTCTGGTGCTCTAAACACACATGATATAACATGTATGTTGGCACATATGTAATAAGGAGGTTACAATATAGCTATAGTGAGTTATCTTGCCTGCCCAGCTCCTCCTGTAGGTGAGTCCCTATCCATTTGCTATATGTTTACTCCGGAGGTCTGTGTTAAGACACTTGGCCATTTGGAAAGTATAGTTACACAGTGGTCACTTATGGTCCTTGGCTGCACCTTCACTTATCTATACACTTGCACACTTCATATATTTGTTTAGAAGTGTGGCCTTGTGTGTATGCTTGTTACTGTTAGTTTACTTTGGGAGCCTGACCCACTTTTTTGGAGGAGGGGGTTGTTGATGGCTAGGTTCCACTTCCTTAATATATTGCACAGTGCTCTGTTTCATGTTATGTAGAAGTGATTTAATGGTTAATTAGGCATTAGTCACAATGTTTGCTGGCCAGAACTCTGGAGGCCATTGTATGCTGGCTCTGTGAAATCATTTGTTATAATGCACTTCCCAAACTGTTTTTAAGTGGTGGAAAATAAACCACAAAACATATTTAAGGTAGATTATGTATATGTTTTGCTGCTTATAGGTATCTGCAAGAGTCACAAACCATTTGTATGTGGGAAAAATTCATATTTAAGATGAATGTGGGGTGAGGGGGCCCAGATATAGCAAATAAAACAGCATGCACCTCAACACATTCCCCCTACCTGTATCTCACACACACAGCACCCCATATTAAATTCTCTCTAACAGTGCTCTGCATAATACATTCTCCAAGCCTGTCTCATACAGTGTGCCTCATAGTTCTAACTACCTCTATAACACTCAGTGCACCCCAAAATATATTCTGTGCCTCTAATACCACTTTTAGACCAAAAACCGGATCCGACATGGGTCGATCAACACGGTTCTATCCGTGTTGAATCCGTTCAGACAGCAGCTACCCCGGAATAACCTGGGTTGTAGCCTTTCAGACTGGAGCCATGTATGCCGAGGCAGACAGTGCTCCCCATCCCCCATTTGACTTACTTTTTATGGAACCCGGGTTGAATAACCCGAGTTCCCCGTTCACACCGCAAAACGGGTTAGGCTGACCTGGGAATAATCCTGGTGTCGATAGACCCGGGTTGACCCTTTCACACCCGACCTGGGTTATTCCCGGGTCAATAGCTTGGTCTGAAAGGGGTATTATTGTCACACAGTGCATATAATACATTCTCCTTACCTCTATCTCAATTTGATCCCCATATTATATCTTCTGTAACACACAGTGCTTCCCATTATACAATCTCCAAACCTGTCTCACACACATATTGTACCCCTATAACAGTGTTCCCCATAATACATTCACCCTACCACTGTCACACACACATACTGTACCCTATAATTTACTATCCTTGCCTCTATAACACACACCACCTCACACAGTGCACCCCATAACATATCCTCTGTTCATCTAATTCTCACACACAGTACTCCCCATAATACATTCTATATATATATATACACACACACACACACCTCTGCAGCAGCAACACCTACTGTAAAGGACACACACAATCTGGCCTCTTGCTTCCTCCCCTAATCAAAACCTAATCAAAACATTAGCAAAGGTCCTTTAACTCTTGAATCTAGCCCGATGGTGTTATCATGACCATGTGACTAGCTTTCCTTCTCAATGGGATGATTTGGGGCCTCATTTACTAAGGTCAATTTGAGTAAAATCACCAGAAAGTGCATTAGTTTCAGGGAGTTTTTAAATCACTGGATTTACTAAAGCTAAATCTCCACAAATTTGCGAGATGAAGATTTAAATCTCCAGTGTTTAAATTGCTCTGGTGATGATTTTTTTAAATTTTTTTTTTTTTGCACGAGTGACCTACAAATCTTTGGATTTACTAAGGGGAGATTTAGTAAATTGCCAGAGATTTGCTGTCAACTCTCCCGACTTAATTTGGATGGGAGTGTGTGTCTATTTCATAGAAATTGGCACTCACTTTGCTTTGTTAAGCCCCCATCACCAGTGTAAAAAAAGATTGTTTAAAAAAATAAATAAATAAATTAACCTTTGGCATACTGTCACTTATAGTACTATAAGCCTGGGCATGCTTTGACTTATAGTATTATATGCAGCTGCATGCCCCAAGGGTAAAGTGCTTGTGACGGCAGACTTTTTTTTTTTTACCAGCCAGGAACTCCAGCGAGGTTAACTCCACACATCGGTGAAGATTAAAAATCGCCCCTTAGTAAATCCAGAGCTCTGGGGGGAAAAATTGCCCCTCAACTCCAGCGATGTGGGGCCATTTGAAGTGCCCCTTAGTAAATCTGGATCTTGGTGTCATATGAAATGCTGCAGGTGAGAGAGCAGCTTGTCACATGGTTGTGATAATAGCAAAGGTTCTTTAGCCGCTTAAAATCTTTCTCTTTTCCTGGTTGCTGGCAAAGCAGCAGGGAGGAGTGTTCACTAGTGCGCAGAGAAGATTTTGTGCAGGTACATTCACTGACTACAGTGAATAGATTGGACGGGGGGGGGGGCGCGTATTTGTGCGGGGAGATCGTGTGCTGGATACACAGGAGGGGTCTGGAGCTTATTCCTGTCCTGAATGCAGAGCAGAGAGTCCGGAGCGTCCGGCACTGATAAGGAACATAACTCTGTGTAACATAGTGGGGAGTTTCCTGACTACTCGCCCAGATCAGGAGGAGACTGGAATCCTCTGCACTTACTGTGACAAAGTTCCATTACCTGCTCTTAAAACTTGCTTGAAGTGTGAAGCTTCTCTCTGTGAGATACATTGGAAGATGCACAAGAAGTCTTCAGAACATGTGTTAATTGATCCTACCACTTCCTCTGAGAAAAGGAAATGCTCTGTACATAAGAAGAACCTGGAATATTACTGTACTGAAGATGCTTCATGTATTTGTGTGTCTTGTTCTTTGATTGGGGAACACAAAGGACATAAGATAAAGTCTCTAGAGGAAGCTGCGGAGAAGACTAAGGAGAAACTGAGAAATGTTCTGCAGAAACTGACCACAAAGAATCAGCAGACTGAGAAAACTGTCCAGAGACTTCAGGAGCGCAGGAGAGAAGATAAACAAAAGGCAGCAGGTATGAGAAAGACAGTCACTGCTCTGTTTAGAGATCTCAGGAGACAGCTAAAAATTCTGGAGGAGGAAGTCCAGGGTGAGATTTCCAGACAGGAAGAGCACATTTCACTCAGTCTTGAATCTGATCCAGCAGCTGGAAATGCAGAAGGATAAACTGTCCAGGAGGATGCATCACACAGAGGAGCTGTGTAAAAAGGCTGATCCAATGACTGTTACAGGAACCAGGGGACTGGTATGATACAGAGGACAGGGAGGGACATGTGGAGCAGGTCCATGGTGAAGGAGATCTGGATGTGGGTCTCATCTCAGAGAAATTACAGACATTATCTGAAATAATAACAGATATAAAGAAAAGGATCTACGTACAGGAAGCTACAGATGCATCCATCAGATCCCACAACAACCCTGAGCCATCAGATGGGAATATCTCGCCTCAGAATTCATACATGTTAACTCATCCATTAACATGTCATCCAGGAGTACAAGTAAAGAGGCGTCACACAGGGAATACTTCTCTGAAAGCTCCCAGAATCCGTAGAGAGCCGCAACCGGTAGACATATTACTGGATGTAAACACAGCTAGTAATAAGTTATTTATATCAGGTGACAGGAAAGCTACATCCTATTCACTTATAAACAAGAAACTTCCAGAAACGCCAGAGAGATTTCAATATAATCAGGTGATGAGTTCCAGGGGATTCACCTCGGGGCAACACTTCTGGGAAGTGGATGTCCGTAAATCATATTGGTGAATGGTAGGGATATGTTATCCAAGTATAGTAAGAAGAGGAGATCCATCACTCGTTGGATTTAATAACAAGTCCTGGGGATTGTGTAGGGAGGGAGTGTTGGAATCCTGAGATAGCGGTGAAACATAATCTGAAACGAACCCAGTTACCTGATGATTGTCTCTGTGATAGAGTGAGGATATGTCTGGATTATGAGGCCGGACAGTTGTCCTTTTATTCTCTGTGTGATCCCATCAAACACTTGTACACCTTCTCCACCACCTTCACTGAGCCCCTTCATGCTGCATTATGGGTAGGGCAAGGTCGCATAGAGATAACTGGGTAATCAGCAGGTGGGAATCTACTAATCTAATGACATCACAGGTAGAGGGTCCTGACTTTATTTTGCGTTTGAGTAGCTGTAAATAAGAATAGTGTAATGACATTTGTGGGACAATAAAGCATATTGAATAGATTATGATTTGACTAAAGAAGAAATATATTTGCTCAGGGACTGTTCGTGTTTGATACTTTTGTTTAGTGATAACTGTCACCTGTGCTTATGTTTCCTGTTCTTAAATATGTCTTACACGCTGTGTTATGTATAGTTATATAACGAGATGACTCTTGGGATGGGGGAGTAATATTTTCTAAGGTATGTATAGGCTGATTACCAAATCATTTTTCTTGTAATGTAAAGTTTACCCACCTGGGGTCAGACAATCTGTTATTACACTGTAATCCATGTGTATGTGGCATTTCTGTAATCACTTGTGTCAGCTGATGATTATACAATAAAACATTTACTGCATAAACATGTTGTAATTCTGTTTTCTATAATAATCCATTTAACTAAATAACAGTCAGATGTCATTTTTCTAGTGCCGGGATGTAGGCCTGAGCATAACCGAGGATGGGGGATTGTATAACAAAGGGGGTTATTTTATACTGCATTTCATATGGAAATTGTGAAAATGACAGTAGATTATCTGGGTATTGTGGGTGTCACAGAATCCTGGTTCAATGACAATTCTGCCTGGGAGATGGCTATACCCACACATAATTACTGAGGAGCAAACACTGGAGGAAGGGTATTAATGTATGTGAGTGAAGGTATGAATATTACTTTAATAAGGTGTATTGGAGAAAATACTGAGTTACTTAGGTGACCATATAAACCAAGGGGATTATTCCTTATTCTGCGGGAACATTTGGACCACCAGGACAAGATGAGAAAATCAAAATGTCATATTGCAAGACATCACGACAAATGCGTTACTAGGGGAAAGTGTAATCATGGGAGACTTTTAAATTTACCCGATGTCAGCCTTCTGTGTTCTCCACTAGAAGTTGGAACATTTTATTATCGTGAGTGTCCCTCAAGTATTAAGTAATAGAGCTCCCTCACAAAGATGTAGTTTTACACTTGGTGCTTACAAATGGTGACAGGATACGAGAAGTAAGTGAGGGCCAAGGAACCAGTGATCATCAGGCAGTATGGATTAGTACAGTGATGTGGAGGAAAAGAGCATAAACAATCCAGTTTGGTTATTCCTGTTGTTCTGACATTCACCACCAGAGGGCAAAACAATGACCTCTTTACAATACGGAGAAAATACTGGTACACTCAATAGAGTTCTCCTGTCAACACGGCCATCTTAACAGTAATGTGTAGGTCCTGGGCAAAGCAATACACAGGGGCCCTTACCAAACCAATCACAAGGAGGAAACAATGTATCCAAATCTTGACCATTATAAGCCTAGAATAACATAATCATTACAACATATAAATGATTCATCAGACTTGCTCCGTCATCGTGTAACTATGCACCCTTTGAACTTTTGCCCTTTCTTGTGTGTCTTAATAGTACAGCAAGGGAATTTCTTACCAGGTTTCCATATTTTCCCAGTATTGTATATCCTGGGAATCCTTAATTGTTCAAAGAGCTGGGTCAGGTTGCATTAATTCTACACCCAATATGTCTCGTGTTGTGTAATAAAGGTATACCAGATATTCATTTTGCTGCTACTTCACAAGTAATCAGAGTTGGGGTCCTCAAACATCTATAATCAATCACCTCTTGTATTTAATAAGAAAATGAATTTAGTTTTAGTTTATCAATGATGAAATTCATAAAATATTCTTATATTTAAAGGTAAAACAGGAAAACATGTACTTATCTAAATCTTCAAACTGGTCTACAGATAATCTGTTCTAAAAGTCTTTCTCAATACTGTTGTCTTTTCCAGTAGTCCCAAAAAATCTCAATAGTTCTAACATATTCTCAACCAGGAAGGAAAGAAAAACACAAGTGTTCAATTAATATAACCACGAATGGTTTTGAATGCTCTCATATTTAATGTCTTTTGTGTCCGTATAGATTCCAATCTTTTATGTCCTCTAAATTTCTATTCAGACCTCCTGCAGTGTTTTCTCCATATGGATAAACGGATGATTTAATAGAAGAGAGGAAAACAATTATGAAATACTGCATTATTATAACAGGTAGCTGTAGTACTGTGCTTATCTACTCAGTATCTATTTTGTTCTTCATGCACAATCCCTGACCTGGAAACCCAAATTTACGTTTACCTGGGGCCTAGAATATTAAATCCACATTAATATTCTAGCACCAACCGCCTCTATTATGGTAAATCTTTATATTTACCCCAAATAGTTGAGCTGCCATCATGCGTTTTAAAGATCAATGTAATTCTATCAACACCGTTACATCCCTCCTTAACATAAACTATCACCCCGTATTAATAACCGTAGCTATTGAATTCAATTCCCTTTATAAGTAAAAATAACCAAAAAGCGGTCAGGTTTCTTCAGAGACTAAGGGTTTCAGAGCAAAATAAATGAAAAATGTGTTCTACAAAAGTTACTTAGTTTATTACTTTAAAAAAAAAAAAAAAAATTAACAATACAAGGTTACAAGACCAAAACTGAATAAAAAGACATGCAAGCAATTTAATACAAAATGGAGAAATCACAGAAAATAATCAACTTTGTGGAAATGAAATCCTGGATAGAAGCTTAACATAAACTTTGGATTATCCCACCAGATCGGCAATCTGGACCTCATATGGAACCACCCTGAGCCTTTGGCTGATTCCACATTTAAATACACCTTATCTAACAATCTCTGCTCCCTCTGGCAAGGAGAGGTGATTGAGTCAGCAGGCTGCGACCTCAATATGGGCTAGTCTGAGATTCTGGGACCTACCCTTCTGATTTTGATAACTAAAACCATAAAACCATATTTCTGCCTCTGGTTGTACCATTTATACAAGTATAATATTCACATTCCTGGCTTTATGAGTGATGTCTGGCTACCACACAACCCCTTATTATGAAGTGTGCATGCTTAAGTGGCTTATTAATGCCCATTCCAAACGTGCCACTAAATCTAAAATTGCAAGTGTTACCAACAGGAGCTAGGGTCATACTTCTCTGAAATTTGGTGTTTCCAAAAATATGAGAGAGTGTGAATTTCCCAAAAATATGAAAACTGCTTCAATCCTAGGGTCAGTTACTGGCCAAATCTCTGAGTTCCTTCGAGAGGCCGTTCAGATGTATATGTCCTGGGTTGCTGGAGTCTGTGGTCTGCAAAGTTTCTTTTGAAGCCAGGTAACGTGTGAATGTTATCTGACCATTTCCTTCTTCTGGCTGAGACAATTAGTCATTCAGCCAGACCCCTTACAATGAGACAATTGTCCTCAGTCAATGTCTTTTGTTCTGCGGACCAGCCATATTTAATATCACAGTGCAGATGGAACATGTGGATTGATAACCCTAACAAATATTCCATATACGTCCATAACGCTCTTCAAGACAGGAAGCTCCTTACTCCTCCATTGCAAAAGTTTTTCTACATTTATTTATAAATAGGTACATACAAAACACATTTTTTAAAATAGTCTTCTATAAAACTCCCTGTTTGTGGTCTGTTTATCAGCACTCAGACAGATCAGCTGTCTATTAGACGGTATTCGGCAGTAGGCTAGTGTATCGTATCGACCCGGAGCCTTACCGCTGAATGGAATGTAGTCTATTCCCCACAGTCCCCGCAAAGATTGGCCCTATTTAGATAGGACCGTTCTCAGTTTCGAACTGGCTGGGATATTGATTGCTTATACTTTGAAGAGGCAGAGCAATCGATCCCCGGAGCACGAACACGGTGCTCCGAAAGGTGAGTGGCTTAACTAACCCCAACCCTTCCCCTAATTCTAACTCTAACCCTACCCTTCCCTGCAGCCTGACCCTAGCCCTCCTCTCCCTGCAGCCTGGCCCTAACCCTCCCTTCTCCCTAGCCTGACTCTAATACTCCCTTCTCTATAGCCTAACCCTAAGACCCCCCCAAAGCCTGACCCTAACCCTCCCCTTCTATGGTTCAAACCATAACCCTCCCTTCCTAAGTGCCTAACCCTAACTCCTCCCTACTAAAATGTCCTGGAGAGGTTACTCACCTCTCAGGAGCTGTCATCCAGCGGATCTCCGAAAATGAATGGGCGAGTATTCTGATCACACACACACTCACTTCTTCATAAAAAAATGTCTAAAATGGCCCCCTATTTGAAATAGAGACAGACGAAAATTTTCTTTCGGCTGTCTCTATTTCGCAAAGCGGGCCATCGGACCGGAGACTGCAACCGGTTTCAACTTCTAGGCTTTTTCAAAGTAAGAATGGGGTTAAATATCCAGTGTGACGTCAGCTAGGTAATAAACCCTTAGGTCCAAATTTACTAAGCTGTGGGTTTTTAAAGAGTGGAGAGTTTGCCCATAGCAACCAATTAGATTCTAGCTGACATTCTAGAATGCAATAGTTAAATAAGATCTAGAATCTGATTGGTTGCTATGGGCAAACTCTCCACTCTTTCAAAATCTGGACCTTAATTACAAAAAAAACTTCTAAATATTAAACTCTGTTCCAAATAGCCACATATAAAAACATCCCTAAAAATCTAATAAACCATCTTTACACATTCACATAAAACGATGGACACAAATTATATTGCAAATGAACCACGTCCTGAAAGTCACTCACAGACAACATATATAAATATATAAAACTTAAACGAATCACAATTCTGCTGCTCATCAGTGCAATAAAGAAGGTAACTATAAAAGGTGTGATTTATAATAGTGTTATAAAACAATAATAGCCTCTGAATTTGTAGTAGATGTAATACGTTTTACCAAAGTGAACCTTCTGAGAGGGAACAGGGTCCTAGTGTCCTTGGTGTTACAAAGAAAAAATTGTGAAAAATTGTGTCTGTCAGGATATCAGTCAAATATCTTTGATATAAACCAGCATTGTAGAAATATGAATTCTGACCCTGCATGGCATCTTCTTTTATTGTTGTGGCCTAGTTCTATTGTGTGTTTTATGATCAGGTCTGGGGGGGTTATTCATGCAAGTTATATATGCTGACAGAGGAAAGCAGATAGCATAAATGTCCATCAGGATACTGGAGGTCGTAAAAGTAAGATCTTTGAGGATGAGTTTGTCCAGAGCAGACCTGTCACCTTTTCCAAATGAGGACAAGGTAGAGGGGTAACGACAGGAGGGAGGAGGACCCTGCTCATAAGAACTAAGTGGGAGAGGGTGAACACACAGGAGACACAGGGATGGAGATAGGGAGGGCAGGTAAGCTTAGGTGAAGGAGGGGCAGGCTAGGCTGAAGAAGTGGGTTTTGAGGGAGTGTTTGAGGGATTGTAGGGTGCTGGATCGTCTTGGATACGGGAGAGAGGAGTTATCATACAGCGCAGGACTCATCACACCTCTATCCTCGTATGATTTCTGCAGGGCTGTCCACATGTTATATGCTGACACTTTATTGTGAATGATGGTGTATACTCGCTGTTCCACATCTTGGGCCGGATTCAGAGCACCGAGCGCGTTGCATATGAGCACCTGAGATACTTTCTTTTAGAAACGTAGATTGCGTAATTGCGGTCTCAAGTCGGAAAACACTGGGTGCATATGCAATGCGCTCGGTGTTATGAATCTGGCTTCTAATCCCATAGTCCCCATGACTCTATCCACTTCATCAGGGCTTGGACTGGCCCCAGGATAATTTGTGCTATAATTTCTGAGCCTTTCAGCTTTTACAGCTCGTACAGGACCCTGCACTGTGCACTTTCCAGCATTTCAAATAAAGGACTTTTACGTACTTGCAGCTTCCTTTTATTAGGTGTCTCAGTGATTGTTTCCTTCCTGTGGCGCTGGGCCAATAACGGTTGTGGTTTGCAGCATGATGTGTTGTTTTTTGACACCTCTTTTTCCAGCACTGAAGAAATGACAACAGTTACTTTATGACTGCTGGAAAGAAGAATGTGGTATTCCAGCGACACGTCAAGATGTGAATGCCACAGCGGCGACAGGTAAGATTTTATCCTAACCTCCAACCATTACTCTAATACTCACCCTAACCCTCCCCTTCTACTAGCCTAACCTTAACCCTCAATCTCCCAAGCCTAACGCTAACCTGAAACCATTCTTTCCCCAGTGTCGAGAGAAAACATTTTGCTAGTAATGAGCACTTTCCTAAAATAGCGTTTGCTTCCCAATAGTAAGAACATAATGCAAAAAATTTGACAGTGGTACAGCCCCAATTCAGCTGACGCTTGTATCATTTTTGAAATAGGGTCTTTCTAACGGCATCCCGCACATAACCCATTGGGTTTCTGTAGGTGTCAGGGGTGTTTGTAATGGAGATTATAGCTCAGTTTGGGCCTGATCCAGACCTACGATCTAGCGCTGTGTGTACTAACGCACCGCGTGACCTCCATACACTCCCCCTGTCCTGGCGTAGTTACACTCTGTTATGCCGGTGTTAAAGGCCGCCGGACCGCCGCCATTACCTTTGGTAATAATGCCGCCTGGCCGCGGCCATTACTCACCCACCGGCGGTCCAGCACAGGGATCTCCAGGCCAGCCCTTTCACAGCCCTCCTCCTGTTCATGCCGCGAATGGCATGTAAACAAAACCACGTGCGCCGCCGCGTCTCCTGGCGGGCGCACGCTCCACTTCCCACCAATGATTAATGTCTTTCCCCGTTCTGTCCGACAGGGACCCAATTCAAC
>WWET01007419.1:32119-42247 GCA_011038615.1 Limnodynastes dumerilii
TGGTGCCGGTTATAGCTCTGCCTTGCCAGTTCTGTGACCTGCTACCTTGTGTGCCTAGTGCTTTTGCCTAGTGAATTGACCGCTGTTTGACCACTTACCTTGTTCAATCCCTGCCTCAGTTTCCTTCCGTTACCTTGCCTTGGTTCTCCCTCGTTATTGTGCCTCCCTTCCCTTCTACCCTTTACCTTCTCTGGAGTGTTAGTCTATGTTTCCTCCACCTCCGTATGAGTGTGCGTGTGCAAGCCCTAGTTTGTCTTGTCCGGTCCTGTGACTTACCTCTCGCCGCCGTGCTTGGTTTAGTGTTTCATGTAGTTTGTCTCAGGCCGGTCTCTTCCGGCCTGCTCTGCGTCCCGCTTACTCTTCTTTCCCATCTTTTTCTAACAGGTATTCACCTCTGGTTTCCGTTCGTTCTTCCACGGGTTTGATTCAACAGGGCACGACCTGTTACTGGGGCGCAGCCAATTCCATCCCCACCACCAGGGGCTCTGGTGAAAACCACCTGGTAGCAAAGCTCCCGTGCCCTGGTAGTCGACTTCGTAACCTACTCTTTTCTATCTCACGGCCACACCGGTCCTTGACCCAGGTAATTCCGGTGTGCTGTAACACCTTTCTTACCTCTTTAACCCCACGGTCACACCGGTACTCTTCCCAGGTAATTCCGGTGTACCGTAACAGCCGGCTGAAGGCTACCCTAACTTCAGCCGGCGTAACTGAGTGTAATTACGCCCGGACCGGAGCCTAACTAACTAACCCTGCCCTCCCTGCCTCATTTCCCTGCCCCCCCCGCCTACTTTCCCTAACTGTAGCGTAGTTATGGCGCTCATACCGCAACTACGCTACAGTTAGGGACGCCATATCATTACTAAAGAAAATCCCTAACTACGCCGGGCAACATCTGTCCGGGGCATGCGCAGATCGACTAAACAGCTGATCATACACATACGTCGCCGTAACTACGGCCGCCGGCGTAGGTCTGGATCAGGCCATTTATGCTTAACCATTTGATGGTTTATTGGTTGAACAGGAACAGCAGCTTCCGTTGGGCGCGTGCTCCACCTCTGTGTTCCTGCGGCTATTTGACATTTCTCCATGCCTGGGGAACGTCCTATCAGATGTGTGGGGCTGGATGGCTGCTGGCCAATCAGTGGTCAGCAGCCTCTATATCAGACCGGCTCTCTCACTCTGACAGATATAGTGTCTGGTTCCCAGTCCTGTGACTGATCTTGTCTGAACTTAGTGCTTTTGTCTGGTGCATTGTGATTCCTGAGTGACAATTTGTTCCTGCCTTGTACCCTGCTGTACCCCTCCAGTGTTTCCTCCTCTCTCTCTCCTCCTGCTGTCTGCTCCACTCCTGTTCTCCTTGCCTCCTCCTGAGAGCCTGTTTGTGTTACCCCTTCTGGGGTCCCTCCTTGTGTTGCTAGAACTCTGTGTGAGTCCTAGTACATGTTGTCTGTCTCCAGTCCAGACCTGTTGTCTTTCCTCCCATTGCTCATCCCTGTTCCGTTTTCTGCATAGTCCGTCACAAGTCAGTCCCTTCTGACTCTGCCTATTCCCACTTTCGGCTCCATTCTGTCTTCTCTCTTCCTTACTCTATTTTGTCTTCATCCTTCTTCTCCCAGGCATTGCCTCTGGGGCCGCAACCTGCTAGGGTCATGCAGCCCAGACTATTCCCAACATTAGGGGCTCTAGTGAACACCAGGTCCTAGTTAGATTCTGCAACCAGGTTGCGTCACCCCTATTCATAACAGGTAACAGGAGTTGTGTTCAAAGGGTTATTTGCTCTCCCAACAGTTATTCAGACACAGCTTACACAGGAACAAAATACAGGCCCATAGCAGTTATGATTTTTGCGGTACTGAGGGGTATTGTATAGACTCTGTATATACTGTACATCCATGCAGTACAGGATTCATTCTCCTAATGGCGTGAACAGAGTTTGCATAGTTCCAATAGAGACTGTCCCTGTCATCTCTTACTTACCCCCATTGGATTCGCAGAACAGCGTGAGAGGAGAATATTCTAACAATATTCAATATTATTCACTTCAACTGTCAGTGGTCTTAATGTTTCATTGTGCTAACTAATATATATTTTCACAGCTACAGAGAAGTCACAATATTCATGTAATCATATAAAATATATAACATTATTTCTTTATTCTAATGATGAGGTAAGTACAGACATCAATATTACACGTAGAAAGCATAACATCAGTGAGGTAAAAAGGAAATTGATGCCCCTAAGGATCAACTACAACCAAATCAGCCTAAAGGTTGTCTTACATGGCCCCCTTCCACACTACACACGGGGTGATCCCCCCCTCGTACCCTTCTTACATACCCCCCTAGGACATCATCCTCACCACCTGTGCTCTGCAGGGTCACACTCCGTTACGATCACTGAATGACTTATTATTGGTTGGAGTCATAACATTTGTGGTGATTGGCTGTTACTATGTGATCAGGAGTGAATCACACAGGTGTCACATGACACGGAGAGGCACTCTGTGGGGTCACCGCGCTGTGTGTTTTCTCTGAGCTCCAGACGTCTCATTTACATCCAGAGACATTTGTAAATCGGGGTCACTCTCTGTCCCCTATAAGAAATATGGGGGGACGGAAAATGCAAAAAGAGGAAAGGAAGAAATTGCCCAAATATAATGACTTTCTATGTATAGTCTGAAATGGTGGTTTTGAAATGTATATACATTTTTAATAATTCTGTCAAAATGTGCCCCTTAAACATTTAATGATGTATTAATTGTATTTGTATTTAAATAAGAAACAAAATAACTTTTATAAGGTTTATTTAAATATACTTCCATGCAATCATTGCAAAACAGGTCAAATGTCTTTTTCCACACTGTAAATGACATATGGTGAAATAAGAACATTTTCTGTGTAATGTGTCTTTATGTATTAGCTGCGTTACAATAATTGAGATGTGACAGCCTCACCCTATGTGGACATTGTACAATACTGTGTGGCGATTATGTGACCCTTGTACTGATGTCTGAGTGTCAGACACTGCAACTTTTATCTCATTCTTCTGCTGCCAGCGATGGCGTCTGCTGATGTGAGACAGGAGCTGGACTGTTCCATCTGTCTGAACATTTATACAGATCCTGTAACACTGAGATGTGGACACAACTTCTGCCTGGTCTGTATTGATCGTGCACTAGATACACAGGAGGGGTCTGGAGTTTATTCCTGTCCTGAATGCAGAGCAGAGAGTCAGGAGCGTCCTGTACTCGAAAAAAACAGGAAACTCTGCAACATAGCAGAATGTGTCCGCTGTATTCCAGAGGAGATTAAAGTGTTCTGCACTTATTGTGTCCACGCACCAGTTCGTGCTGTTAAAACCTGCCTGAAGTGTGAAGCTTCTCTCTGTGAGATACATTGGAGGACACACAACAAGTCAGTAGAACACATATTAATTGATCCCACCACTTCCTTGGAGAACAGGAAATGCTCTGTCCATAAGAAGATCCTGGAATATTACTGCACTGAGGATGCTGTATGTATCTGTGTGTCCTGTAATTTGGCTGGAGAACACCGGGGACACCTGGTGGAGTTGCTGGATGAAGCAGCTGAGAAAATAAAGAAGAAACTGAGAATTGTTCTTCAGAAACTGACCACAAAGAGACAAGAGACTGAGGAACGAGTCCAGAGACTACAGGAGAGCAGGAGAGAAGAATCAGAAAAAGCTTCTGATATAACAGAGAGAGTCACTGTTCTGTTTAGAGACATCAGGATACAGCTGGAAGACCTGGAGAAGAGAGTCCTGGTTGATATCTCCAGGCAAGAAGAGAGAGGTCCACTATCAATTTCAGATCTGATCCAACAGCTGGAAATAAAGAAGGATGACCTCACCAGGAGAATGCATCACATTGAGGAAGTGTGTAACATGTCTGATCCAGTGACTGTCTTACAGAAACCTAGGGACTGGTTGTATACTGAGGACAGGGAGAGACAAGAAGACCAAGTCCATAGTGGAGCAAGTCTAGATGTGGGTCTCATCTCAGGGAAATTACAGACATTATCTGATATAATAACAGGCATAAAGAAAGGGATCTACATACAGGAAGCTACAGACACACCCCTCAGATCACCCAATATTTATGAGTCATCACAAGGGAATTTCTCACCTCATTTTTCACACATGTTACCCTATCCATTCAAATTTGGTTCAGGGGTACATGTGAAGGATCATCACACAGGGATTACATTTTTCAATGCTACTAGAATACATACAGAGCAGAGAACCGCAGACATATCACTGGATATAAACACAGCCAGTAATAATATACAGATATCAGATAACAAGAAAACTGCAACCTGGTCACATATAAACCAGAAACGTCCAAACACAGCAGAGAGATTTCAGTATCATCAGGTAATGAGCTCCGGGGGATTCACCTCAGGGCGACATTACTGGGAAGTGGAGGTAAGGGTACTGGGGAGCTGGAAAGTGGGTATGTGTTATCCCAGTATAGACAGGAGAGGACGTCAGTCATACATTGGAGATAATAAAAAGTCCTGGTGTCTGGGGGGAGGGTTGGGGAATCATCAGATATTATTGAAACATGACAAGGAAGTAACCCAGTTACCAGGTAATATTCCCTGTGATAGAGTGAGGATACGTCTGGATTATGAGGCTGGACAGTTGTCCTTTTATTCTCTGTGTGACCCCATCAGACACTTACACACCTTCTCCACCACCTTCACTGAGCCCCTTCACGCTATATTAAGTGTATATGGTGGTTGTATAAAGATATCTGGATGATTACTGATCACCTGACAGCTGTAATTAGCTGCCCTGGCTAAGTAATTAAGTAAGTAAGTAAGTGTGTGGCATGAATGAGCTCTGATCTTAGGAAATCTATATGTCTGGGAGAACGCTATATGTTATCATAAAATGTATGTAATTTTATTATCTTATACAACCTTACATTTTCATTTCCTCATTACCTACTATCTAAAAGATTATTTTTTCGTCTGATTTATTTGACAGTGGTGATAATACTATAGAGTGCGGCTTCTATAAATTATATTTGAGACTAAGAAATAAATGCATGATTTGTCAGGAATCAGCTATGTCGTGTAAACAGTAGATATAAACTTTGTCCATTCCAAGTCGTAGATTTGGTGATAAAAATCAGGGTTGCACGATTTAAATGAAATGATTTAAATCAAATGATTAAATCAATGATTTAAATCAAATGATTAAATTGAGAGTTTCTCACGCCAATCGTCAAATTATGCTGGTCATCATCAACTTTCGTGCATTCATGAAACCATTTGCACTTTACATGTTTCAAGTGGACACTTTACGCCAAGTATCTCCTCTAGCCTGGTGGATGTCCTACGCAGCTCAACTTCAGTTAGACACTTTTGTAGTAAATCTTCTGAAGCAGATGTTCCACGTAGTTTAATCAAATGCAAGAATTGAAAGGATTTTTTTCAACGTCCGGTTTTGTACAATTCAAAACATGCAACAGATTGGGAAATAAAAAAAGCATCTAAGCTGGTTGCATGCTATAGAGCCTTTTCTGTTGAGGACAAACGTGAGGATGTGGACAAAGACATTTATGTTTGACTCAGACTCAAACAACTGATTGAGTGAAATTCAGAGCCTAATTGTTCTTCTTGATGCAACTGTTTAGTATGTATTTATTCTATTACTGTTTTCATTTTGTTACTGTTCTTACTTCAAAAATTGTTCACGTATTACTAAAACAAGGTGTAAACATCTAAAATTAAACAGTTTACTTAAAAAAATGAATAAAAAAAATCCGATTTAAATAAAAAAATCTGATTTAAACCAAAAAAAATCTGATTTAAATCAAATAAATATCAAATATATTTTTTTTTAAAATCTGATTTTTATGCAACATTGATAAAAATATGTATTATTATTTTTACATTAAAGTAATTTTAAAAAGTTATTGACCGGTTACAATTTCTTGCATGAGTGTATGTATGGAATGCATTCCTTTATATGTGTGTCTGCAAGTGTCTTTTTTTTTTTATCAGTGCTCGCTCTTTTTTTTTTATTTTTTAAAGATAATTTTTATTAATTTTTCAAGTAAAACAGATTACAGTACAGCCAATACAGGGCTAACTGTCCAGGTATACATTCAAAGTAAAGTAAAGTAAAGTAAAGTAACATGGCTAGTAAATAGAACTGTTATTTGTATATTACATACATACGTTAACAATTATTAATCTGTTGTTATATAAAAAACAAAGTAACTCAACATTTAGGAGACTTTAGGTTTACTGGTGAAAGGTAGGTGGGAGAGATGGGGGAAGAAGGGAAAGGTGATCAGTTAAACATTTAAATGTTAGAGTGTCCATAGCCATTAAAAGTAGACAGGGACACTCAAATTTCTCTATGGAAGATGCCAAATTTTGCACAGCAGTTGCGAGGAGGAGGGCGAGAAGGTATCCCTCCAATGGTTGGCTATGAGGGATCTAGAGGCATTTAAAATTTGCGTAATTAGCCTATCTGAGTCCCTATCTAGCCCAACAATAGGTGCACTCAAAAGGAAAGACCAAAGGCATTTAGTAACAGATATATTAAGTACTTGTGAGATAAGAGTCGCTACCATGGACCAAAAGCTTGAGATTACGGGGCAGTCCCACCAAATGTGCAGGAAGGAGCCCTCCCGTCCGCACCCCTGACAGCACAATGAAGAGGCAGTACCATATACACAACATAATCCAGACCATATACCACCTACTATAAACTTTAAATATAGGTCATTTCAGCATATAAATAGGACCAGGTAGATTAGGACAAAAGACGTTCTTTTATAGATTCCTTTAATCATAGCTTTAAAAAGTTACACTTATGGAATTGTATTTGTGGACCATATTCACAGATCCGTTAGTTAAAGGTACGCAATTATACACACGAACTTTGAATGGCCGCCCTTCCGTACGTATGTCCCTAAGTGCGAATTACAAATGCGCCTAAAAAGTTACTATGCATGCACAGTTGCTCCGATCCTAAAAATACGCACGCAACTCCACGTAAAAACGTATCTGTGAATCCGGTCCTGTATTATTCATTTGCTTTTAGCAGCTTATACAGTTAAAGCTGGGACTTGTAGTTTCATACCACACAGGTTATATACGATAGAAGAATGAGCGCACTGGAAGATAATACTACTCCCTATATGGTGCAGTGCTCCCTCAATAGTTTAAAATGACTAATAAGAAATGTTATTGATATGGAAGCCAAGAAGATACCAGTTAAGAGGTGCACATATCTTCCTAAGACAATAAAGTAGCAATTCTCCATTAAAATCAACAACAAATTGGATTTAAAAGTGATATTTTAATGATACAGTAATTAAAATCACTCTGAGGCAAAATATAACATTATATATATATAATGTGTTTGTACTGTTTGGGAGCATGTCTGGGAGCAGCAGCTGAGAGGGGGAGTTGTTCCACAGCAGCTGTTTTGGAGACTTTAAGGGGTGTCTCCTGAGGGAAGTTTGGCTCTCAATTTAAAAACATATATATATATGATCCAACATTGGGACTCTCGTTAGAGTTAGGACCACCATATGCAGAAAGGCCTTGATGGTGGCTGGTGGCTTATCATATATTTGCGCAAACATGTTGTAACAGACATTTATGCATTTTATTTTATACCCCCTGATGAAGTCTGCTCAACGAAACGCGTAGGTACGGGGCCAGGACACCGTGCCTTCAAAACAAAAAGACCGCTGAAAATAAGAGTGTTGGAACACTTATGAAATATAACAAACAGAGTCACAAACCATAGTATGCATTGTCATTTTTCCTCTTGCCATAATGCCAATCCGGAATCCTTGAAAATGAAAGCTTTAGAATGGATTCCAATAGATAATATTTGCGCAAACATGTGTAACGGACATTTCTGCATTTTATTTTACACCCCCTGATGAAGTCTGCTCGACGAAACGCGTATGTACGGGGCCAGGACACCGTGCCTTCAAAACAAAAAGACCGCTGAAAATAAGAGTGTTGGAACGCTTATGAAATATAACAAACAGAGTCACAAACCATAGTGTGCATTGTCATTTTTCCTCTTGCCATAATGCCAATCCGGAATCCTTGAAAATGAAAGCTTTAGAATGGATTCCAATAGATAAGCGCGGGGGGTGACAGTCTGACCAAATTAGCCATGAGAGAGTCTTTCTGGATTCTAACCCTGGGAACATTAAGCCCCCATGGTCTGAATGAAGGATTCGGCATAACGAATAAACGGCATTAACAAATAAAACAACTAAACTAAGCTAAATAATGAAGAGAAAAAAATCCTCTTTATGTCATATATGCCGTTTCCCGTTTTAGAATTAAAGTCCCCTTTTTCTATTCCTGTAATGATGGTGAATTTTTGAATAACAACAAGCCAACATAGGGACCAATCAAATAATGGAATGAATAATGGTAGTTAAAAATAGCTGATTGGCTTAGACCCATACCGAGGCTATAAAAAGATCAGCTGTAACTGCAGTCACTCATGCCTTGAAAAAGCTATTATCATAGCGAAACGCGCGTCGGCGTTTCACTGCTCCTAGTGCTTTTTGTTAAACTGACCGATACACTGTACAGCCATCTCATGCTTTGAGTGCTGGGGGATTTGCTCTCTCCCGACGAGGAGGGCGAACGTTAGAGGGAATTATTGCGATCTGTCAGTTAGACAGACCAGCGGTATTTTATACTGCACACTATGTAGCAACCTTAATGATACTTTATGTCATGTTAGATGACCTACAATACTTAAAAAATTTATCTTTGGTTAAATAGCTGTATAGTACATACACCACTGTGTGATGTGATATACAGGAGGGAATTTCTTTAGATAGAATTTGTCAATAAAACTATCTATTTTTGTGACTGAAGGGTATCTTATTTTTCTTAATTCCCTCCTAATTAATTAATTTAATTTTTCCCTCTGCATATTCAATATATATACTATTTTGTACCCAGAAAACTCCTTTATTGATGAGGCTAGACAATTCTTAATATTAGAGTGAGATATTACTCTGCACACCAACACATTGCATACTTACATGGGTATTAACCCTCTTACCTATACATCAATAATCTATATAAGTATTATGGCCAGTGTTTAATATTCACAATCAGAACCATTATGTGGATGGTGTTTCTTGGTATTAAAGAATATGGGGGTTGATCCAGAACTCCGCTTGCCGTACGTTTATTCGCGTAGCGTATTTTCGTGTGCGTACCTTCTATACACTCCCTTAGAAACACCCCTTGAACGTACATATTTTGTCAAGATACGCTTTCCAAACCCTACCTTAACTTTTGCCAACGTAACCGCAGTCATACGCACACGTACGTATGGGCAACACGTATTTACGCCGCTAAGCACGCCCATACTGTACACTTTAAATACAAACCCCCGTCTCTCTGCTCCTGTGTTTACCTAGCCACGTGGACCGCTCTGTTGCTCTGCTGCCATCGGGAGCGCGGGCTGTGGCTTGCCGTCTGGCACAGTTCGGTGCACGTTGTCTCACCCACTTCAGTGTTGACATTCTCCCAGCGGGTCTAGCCACGTGCAGTGATTGTGCCGTCTGTTTGCTCCTGTGTTTACCCAGCCACGTGGACCGCCCTGTTACTCTGCTGCCATTGAGAACGTGGGCTGTGGCTTGTTGTTCTGGCACAGTTCGGTGCACGCTGCCTCACTCACCTTAGTGTTGACATTCTCCCAGCGGGTCCATCACCTCCGAACTGTACACCCCTTGGAGTGAGAGGTCCACACAGCCTGCTCTCTGCCAGCCTCAAGATCGTTCCATCGATACCTCCACCAGACAGCTGATACATTGTTACCATACAGCAGCCTATGCTGACAATCCATTGTACGTTAACCTCTCCGTTTCATCATTTATGGAGATCCATTTGTGAGTATTTTCATTCCAACCATCCAGTCCATTGCTCATCCCACTGTAAGTACTTTTATTTTGGATATTTTGCATCATTCATTTCTTCATTTGCAATACAACAAGAACTGTTTGAGCTCAACACCATTGGATCCATGTTGGACTTTTTTTGCTTCTCAATTATTTTTTGATTTTCATCATCATTATCACTTTTGTTTTTA
>WWET01007421.1:4012-40418 GCA_011038615.1 Limnodynastes dumerilii
TATATACTCATACATAAGGGAGCACTTCATCGTGCAATAAGTCACTTTATTTTCAGGCAATCACAAACTTTTCACAAATTTGCACGTACCAGATAAAACTCTCCAACCAGAGAGAATGGGATTAAAAGCATACAAGGTGCATAAGGGTAGGCACCGGACTTCCTCCGACCCTGCAAACCACTGCCACACGCTGAACCCAGCTGAAGGACCAGGCTTATGAACCTTGTATGCTTTTAATCCCATGCTCTCTGGTTGATGAGTTATATCTGGTACGTGCAAATTTGTGAAAAGTTTGTGATTGTGTGAAAATAAAGTGACTTATTGCACCATGAAGCGCTCCCTTATGTTTTTCTAGAGATTTCAATAGTTTGGGCTAGCACTGAGACTAAGCCCGTCTACAAAGGAAGCTGCGGTCTAGAGACAAAAAGACCTGGAGCATTTATTGTGGGACGTTCTGAACAACTAATTAAGGACTGGAATTGGACTGAGCGCACTACACCTGTATTTGTGATATATATATATATATGGAACAAAAGAAGTCCGGCGCTCCAAACATACATTAAATAACACTATGTGTCAGCACAGAAATAAAAAGGAGGTTTAGTTCACAATATAGCTATATTGGGTTAAGCTCACCTGCCCAGCATCAAGGCACCTCCTGTAGGAGAGTCCCTATCCATTTGCTATATGTGTACACAGGAGGTCTCTGTTAAGACACTACCTGCATTTGAATAGCCTGTAGCGGCCGTGTTTGGGGAGTGAAAACAAATAATAAAACCACTTTAAAAGCGCCAACACAGTAAAATAGCAGCAGCTCTCATCTACACAGGATCCCACACCTAAAACTTGAATGATAAAAATTGTTGTTGGATGAGAGACAGCGCTTAATGTGTGAAATAACCCTAGATACAATTGATAAAGGACCTTCTGTAGTAATGTCTTATATATACAGCGGCACACAGGTTTCCCAAAGTCCAAAATAGTCTCTTTAGTGTTCAACATAATCTCCACAATAAGTTGATTTGAGATGTATAAAATCAATAATAGAGAGAAAGAAAGAAACCAGGGGTTAATATAATCATGTAAACAATGAGAATGGCATTCAGTGTGAAAATGACTCCACAGCATAAATAGCATATAGCATATAGCAAATAGCATATAACATATTTTACTGTGTTGGCGCTTTTAAAGTGGTTTTATTATTTATTTTCATTTGTTACCTGTCCCATTTTTATCACTTTTTTAGCAGCCTTTTAAACCGTAGTTATGTTTACACTTAAGCATAGACGTATGCTCAAATTGTCCGAAATGGTTGGACAACAGAAGAATACTAATAATGACTTCTCAGAAGAGGATCTGGGTTACATTATGCTCAAATTGGAGAGGCTACTGATTCGCGAATGCAAGGTTTGGTGGGATATAGCTACCTTGGAACAATATCAGTCAGCTAACATCATACCCCAAGGTCTTATAATAGATAAGGTTGCCTCATTTGAATCTGAAAATAAGGAATTTAATAAAAGGTGGGAGGATGCCCTTCATCGTTGCTCATCCTCTCTGATGGCCATCATCATAGAGGAGAGAAAATCCCAACTCCTTGACATAGAGGGTAAAATTGCATCCATTAGGGATCTGCTAGAGCCTTTTAAGGAGTTGGAGGAGTTTAAAGAATTAGAGGGGGAAACTATTATGAGGATCGACTCCAAAGAGGAAGCAGTCATCAAAAAGAAGAGGGGTAAATTGATTAGGGATAAAGTATATAGAGGGATGGAAGATACATCCAATACAGAGGTTTGCCCTCCACCCTCCGGCCACTCCACTACAGTACAACAAGGTTCTGGTCCAGCTCCATCTATTCAGAATAAGAAAAAACTCCAGAAAACGAAACATATAAATGATAAGTCCTCTGTAGGGAGTAGTCCTATAACCCCAATTAGAACAGCTCCTTCTCAGAAAAATAAGACACAGAAAGCTAACGGTCAACCATCTAATAAGAGTGGATCCAATTTTGGATCCACCCCTTCAACCCGTTTAACTACCTCCCATTATCCAAAGAATGTTAGGAATCCACAACACCCTCCCTCACATTCCAATCCTCCACCTAAATTCTACAACAAATCCCAGAGAGGTCATCATAATAAGGGGAGGTTACCCCAACAGAGGAGGGGGTTTTAGGAATGAATATTATGGACATTCTCCCTACCCACCCAGGGGCTATAACTATCCATTTATTCTGAGGGAAGATGAATTTTATTCTCACCATCCTCCTCACTCCGAATTTTCGAATTTTGATCCCCAATATCTCCCTCTGGAAAATAGGTTTGATGTGTTGAGAGAACTTTCCCCACCACATCATCATTTTTTAGAGGGAGAGAGGGAGGAAAGGGAGCTGTACTAACCCAACAGACCCCACCCACCGATGCACAACAGAGAAGTAGAGGCAAAAGGAGGGGGAGTAACAAACAGAAACGAGTCAGATTAAAGAACAAGCGGGGGAATAACTCCTCTGATGTTCTTCAAAAGGAAGGGAAAGATAATAATCCTGGAGAAAGTACTTGCACTACGATTTTTAATTTGAATTCCCGCGTTCTGTCCTCCGAGGAAAAAAGGGTTTTGAGTCGGGGGCTGAAATTTGCCCCGAACAATCGCTGTAGACCCTTTGATATTTTTGTGGACACCCACAAATTCATTCGTAAATTGACTTTGAAAAAGTTTTTTAATAAAGAGGAGGAACAGGGTGAACCCACCCCTGTGTTTAAACCAAAGTCCACGTTTTACCCGAAACACAAGAAAGGTAGTCACATAGAGGTGTTTGAAAAATCAGTTATCAAAGACTTACGTAAGATCCAGGATAAGAATAGGAACAAAAAAACTATCCCCTATAGAGATGCAACCACACATAATTTGAGTAAAGGTGAAAGAGAAGCCTTAAAAAATCTACAGGGGTTGGAAGGGGTTGTCATCAAACCAGTCGATAAGGGGGGAGGTGTCGTTTTGATGGATGCTACCAATCATAGAGCTGAAATCATACGGCAGTTGGAAGATGTTCACACCTATCAAGGAAGGTTATTGGAACTACTGGATAAGTATGTCACCAAAGGGGTAATAACACCTAAAGAAAAGGAGTTTATAGCGGTGGTGGAGCCTACAGTTCCGGTTATATATATACTTCCAAAAATTCATAAAGATGCGGTTAACCCCCCGGGACGTCCAATTGTGGCCGGAACGGGCTCCATCACCTCTAATTTATCACAAGTGATAGACTCGCACCTTCAGAAATTAATGGGCTATATACCCTCATTTGTAAGACACTGCAGATGTGTTGAGGAAAATGAAAGATATGGTTTGGGAAAGAGGGTAGAGATTAGTCACAGCGGACGTCTCCTCCCTCTATACCATCATAGATCTCAAAAAGGGTTTGGAGGCAGTCAAATTCTATTTAACATTGTCCCATATGGACCCTTCTCTTATAGATTTCATTTTGGACAGTATTTCTTTTATCCTTCCTAATAATTTTAAATTTGAAGATGATTTTTATCTGCAGTTATGCGGTACAGCCATGGGGACCAGATTCGCCCCCTGTTACGCCAACTTATTTTTGGCGTATTAGGAAAATCAAATTATACCCACAGGAGGGGCGAATCTGACCTCATGTCTAAGATATATCGATGATATTATCTTCTTTTGGAGAGGTACCAAGAAGGAATTGGATACCTTTTGTAGCAGTTTGAACACTAATGACAGAGGTATAAAACTCACATTTGATATTAGTGATAAGTCAGTTAACTTCTTGGACCTTAACATTTATGTGGAAGATGGAACCTTGAAGTCACAAAATTATGTGAAAATAACTGACATAAATTCTTATATACCTAAGAATAGTAATCATCATCCCCTCTGGTTGGATAACGTTCCCAAAGGACAATTTATGAGGGTAAGGAGGAATTGCTCAGACCTTTCCACATATCACACACATGCAGCCACTATGAAAAAGCACTTTATCGATAAAGGTTATACGTCATCGCATCTTAATCCGATCATCGAAGAAGTTGCCAATATGGATAGGAACTCTCTATTGACACCTAAGAATAAAATCCATTCAACCCTAAATGAGATACCTTTTATCAGCCAGTATAATGGCCAACATAAGGAGATAGAAAAAATCATTAGGAAACACTGGCACTTGTTGGTGGAAGATGTAGATCTCAGTGGGCACATAGGACCTAGCCCCCGCTTTATATACCGTAAGGCTCCTAACTTGAAGGATCGTTTGGTCAGGAGTGCCTTCATGAATCAAAAATCAGTTCCTTCCAGAATCACATCGAAAGGCTTTTTCAGATGTGGCGATTGCTCCCTATGTAAAAACACTAAAGGCCCTAGCAAGATCAATGTATACATGTCCTCCAATTCAGGGGAGGTACAAATTGATGACTTTATCACCTGTAATACTCCAAATTGCGTTTACATTTTGAAATGCAGGTGCGGATTGGAATATGTTGGTCGCACCTCCAGACCGCTAAAAGTGAGATGGTCCGAACAGCTCCGGAACATCAAAAAAGGTCTGGAGACGCACCCCATGTCCTCGCATTTTAAAAAACACCACAATTGTGACCCTGCGGCCATTATTAGTTTTTGTGGCATCAAGAAGGTCAGTCCCCATTGGCGGAAGTATGATGGTAACTCTAGTCTCGCTAAAGCAGAAATGGAATGTATATTCAATTTGAATACTTTAGAACCATTGGGTCTGAATCAAGACTTTGAGTTAAAATGGTTTCTGTGAGGCGATCCTAAATTCCCTTTCTTTCCATTTCTTTACAGAGGACACTACCGAGTTCAAGGGGTGATGCGAACCTACGATCAAACCAACCTGGATTAGCCCGAATCCGTCCGATCTCGGAAGCCATACAGGTATGGGCCTGGCAAGTACTTGGATGGGAGACCTCCAGGGAATACCAGGTGTCGTAGGTTAATGAGAATTCTCCAAGACCGGTGTGACCCCTCTTGTAAGTGACTAATATTATATTCTGCTATACCACTAAGCGATAAGTGATCCTGGGAGGTATATTTCACATCTTATCATGGACACTGTATTCTATATACTCCATTTTTTAGGGACCATAGGGTAGGTTCGGGTTAGGAAGCCATACGGCGCCACTTCAAACCCCCAGCCATATATGTATGGTAGGTTTCCCTAAGATGGGTGTCCCAAGGGTACGTTCAAAAGGTTTTATTTTCCATGAATGTCCTCCATGACGATTTTAAGACAGTGGATATATGTTTCCTACGGTACTTAGTGTATCAGTATTTTTTCCAGAGGGGATGATGTTTACTATTAAGGGCTGCACATAAGATGTGCCATTGGAATTTTTCAGTTTTTTACATTGTATCTATATGTGGACTTGTGAAATATATAGGATTGATATCATGACACATATTGTCACATTAATACAAGGAGTAGCAATCCTACAAACCTTGTGGAATACTGAATACTGATTGGGGTCCACACATATATAGTTTTTTACTTTAATTCAGCACTTTTATTGCACATTTAATTTTGCATAGGAGCTTGAGGGTATATCACCCTGTGTAGTATGTATTTACATTTTGATCACAATATAAAATTTTATCTTGTTTTTTCACCGTGAACACGAGTGTATATAGCACATGTATATAGCACAGGCACATGTATATAGCACATGCACCTTGACATTGGGTTGAACTCCCATTCCACAAGGATAGTATAACACCACTGTCCTATTAGATATAACACATGCACTTTAATAAGGTGGGTTATATCCCACTTTACAGATATTAATAGGAGGGAATGGCTTCATTTTACCCATTACCACGTATTTTCATACTTTTTGGTTGTTATTGACAGCAACACCACTTTCTTTAGTTATTAAAAATTGGTCGTTGGGGACGGGATTTTTAGAAAAGGTACACTTTAATTGAGCCCAATTGCATTCAACACATGCGGTTTTTGGTATTGGATTGTATCCCTGTTCAAACAGATAATGTAATCCTTGTTTAGTGTTAAATGTATGGACCAGTTAGATGGGGAGATATATCCTACTTTACACTGATTCACAGGGGATAATTTGTGACCCATTTTTATCCCTATTTTTTGGTGGTTGCTAATAGTAACACCACAGCACTTTTTAACATTTTATTAAAAATCCACTGCTAAGGCATTATTGTAATAAATGGTACACTGTATTCAAAATATTACACAATTTAATTTGTATATTATTCACTTGTGTGTTAATACATGTATATGGATAAGTCAGCTATTGCACCATCATTTTAAAGTTTAGATGTTCGTATATTTATCTAAATGCACTTATATGCAATTACTAGAATCAAAACCGAAGTGGTTGTTCACATGTATAATAAAGAAAGGTTTTTTAATATGCACTGTTTTATGTATTTAGATGAAAAATATTAAGGGATGCAATGTAGATATGAACGTTTTTTGCACATTTCTTGGGGTTATTTAGGGGATATATGTATACAAGTATTTGTATACCAGTAGGGAATTTGTTTTTACTTATGTAACATATTTTATGAGTTAAAACATATGTAACAGTTTGCAAATGTCTGTGAATAAGGAAGTTAACAGCGGCACACAGGACTAATTAAGCTGGAAGTCCCAATTAACACAATAGATCGAATCAATGCATCACAGTTGTTCAAATCGTATATTAACCCGCCCAGAAGAACTGTAGTCACTGTTGAGAAAGGAGAAGACTCCGAAACGCGTCCAGTGATTTCCAGGTGTGGGACCCAGCAGCATCCGCCCGAGGATCGAGGAGACCGCAGCCTTAGAACAGACGCCGCCTTCCATCTCTCCAGCTCCACATTCTACCATCCGTTCGGCTCCCGTAGCTTGCAGTGGAGACGTCCCTGCAGGCTGTTTACAGACTTGCCGCCCGCTGCGTACTCTGCTGTCCCGGGTATGGTTGTTTTTGCTGTGCTCCACTGTGGCTTGTATTTATGTTTTTAGCCATTATCGGCATGTATGTTTCTTATTTTTTTATGCTAGTAAATGCTTGAAAATTTAAGAGGATTAGCATCTTTATTTTGGGTGTGGAAGATTGAGGGCTGTTTATGTTCGGTGGGGCATCACCGGACCAGTCCCAGCTTGATTTTGCCTAATTTATATATACGCTCTCCAGTGTACTTATCCCCCTAAATTTTTGGTGGATTATACCAATGTTACATATTTAGAAAGCCATATCCAAGCACCTTTGATTAGGTGGGCTCATGACAGTCAGTATCTTATATTGCGTTTGACTATAAACTTCGTTAAGTATAGTCATATACTATAGACCCAGTGAAGTATAATCACATTTATGCTATTTATGCTGTGGAGTCATTTTCACACTGAATGCCATTCTCATTGTTTACATGATTATATTAACCCCTGGTTTCTTTCTTTCTCTCTATTATTGATTTTATACATCTCAAATCAACTTATTGTGGAGATTATATGGAACACTAAAGAGACTATTTTGGACATTGGGAAACCTATGTGCCGCTGTATATATAAGACATTACTACAGAAGGTCCTTTATCAATTGTATTTAGGGTTATTTCACACATTCAGCGCTGTCTCTCATCCAACAACAATTTTGACCTTTTGTGTAAGTCTGCTGCGGCGCTGTGGCTGTTATTTTCACAGATGAGGAGAGGGAATGGATCATCTTCTCATCTCTGCACCGGTGTGCAGGGCCATCTTTCCCACTGGGCACAATTAGTCCAGGGGCCCTTGAGCACTACTGCCCGGCACAGGCTGGAGATGGCACTGAGCAGTGCAGGGAACTTATGGCTTTCTGCTGTGCCACTCAGCTGTCATGTACAATAACAATGTGTTAGGGGGCAGTCGATATATGCTGGCAGTGAATCCACCCAGATTCACTGCCAGTCAATCATAGCTTGTTGTGGCCATTTTTATATTTTTGAGGTACCGCCAATTGCGGTATTTTGCCCTTTTTTATACTGGTGCATCCTCAGGACCCATCTCTACTGAATAGAAAAGACTCCATACAGGTAAGTGGGAATGAGCGTGAGCTAGAGGAAGAGGTGTGAATAAAGTGTGAGCTGGAGAGAGAGGTGTGAACAGAGTGTGAGCCAAGAGTGTAACTATAGGGTGTGCAATGGGTTCAGTTGCTACGGGGCCTGGCGGCTTAGGGGGCCCAGCAATCACCCACCGCACCCCCACCTGTCCTCTGAAAGATTAGCTTATTCCATTAAATAATACTATGTGTCAGCACATAAATAAAAAGGAGGTTTAGTTCACAATATAGCTATATTGGGTTAAGCTCACCTGCCCAGCGTCAAGGCACCTTCTGTAGGTGAGTCCCTATCCATTTGTTATATGATTATTACCTCCCCTTTTAATGCCATTTTAGCAATATCTTGCAATAGGACATTGTTTATTTCCTCCTCTTGCCCTGGTGACTTATATATACCTCCAGTATGAAAAATTATCCCCTGGGTTAATATGGTTACCCAAAGTGCCTCTCCAATATTCCCTAATAAAGTTGAATTTAACCCTTCCTTAAATACATTAATATGCCTCTTCCAATTTTTCTTACTCTATCCTTCCTAAATAATTTATAACCCAGTATAGCTAGGTCCCAGTCATGATTTTCATTGCACCATGATTCCGTGATTCCCACAATATCCAGATTATGACATCTTGACATTATTGCAAATAGTTCAGGGATTTTATTTCCTAAGCCCCTAGTATTTGCACATATTGCTCTGAGAGATTGCATTATGAATGTCCTATTCTTCAGTTTATTATTATTGCTAAATATGTTTATATTGCTTTTAATGTTTTCTTTTTCATTAGTTGCTGAGGCTATACTATCTGTCATTATTGACTGTTACACAACACATCTTGGTTGGGGAAGCAGCTATTTTTATTATTTGTATCACTGCCCCCTCTCCTAGTTTAAATGGTTTCTATTAAAGCATTCAAACTGCCAAACTGCCACTTACCTTATAGATTTGTAAATAAGAACAATAGAGGGGTTGTTACACTAGACTTCCAACATGGTTGCCAGGTTTTGCTCACAGGTGTGCAGAACTAAGTATTACAATACACATGTGAATGCTGCATTTTTTGGGTGTTGATATCGGGTCCAATATGATTACTCTATACAAGCCAACTCCTCTTTTCTTATTAAACAAAAATATATAATTCAACAAGATGGACATTCATTTATATTCTTTAATAGACCACTCATTAATTAAGGTGACAGGTTGAAAAACAATAATAGATAGACAGGTATATTTGCAATTTGTGCAACTAGCTTCAGCTAGTCTCAATAAAATAAATATATTGGCCTGGATCCAGATGCTTGCTTTCTGTATGTGTGGGGTTCTGCTGGTACGCACAAGAGAGAGGAGTGAACTCCCTCTGTCACTCCCTTCTCTTGTGTGGGTTTTATGGCAGGTCCGTACGACCGCTAATCCATGCGTATTCCCAAAACCTAGCCCCTGCTGTACAAATACCATCTTTCCCCCACCCATCTTTCATAATTTGTGCGGGTGGAGGGGAAGTATGATAGAAGTTACTATTGCAAATGTAGCACTACATCTGGAGGATGCATGCTCCAGTCAATATAGCCCACTCACTGCTTAGATCTGGATCCAGTCCAGTATTTTAAAATCATAGTTGCTGACTCAACCATAATGTCGAGAAGACTCCCAATATTCAGATATTGCTTCCCAGGAGAGTCTGCAAATATCTCGTATCTGGGCTTGAAGCAGTGATTTAAGGCCTCATGCGCCAAGTATTGCTAAGTGTGGACGGCGCTGGATGACATTTATGGATTAACATGGTTTTGCTTAGGTTTTTACACTTGAACCTGGTTTGATGCAGCTCTGGATCAGTCAAAAGTTTAGTGTATTTCAGTTAAGGCCTCCTGCATTAGTGGCCCAGAATGTTCGGAAGATGCAGAGAAAGATCGTCTTATCCTGGATCCTGTCATGCTGTCAAACACCCACGTCATCCCTGCAGGGAAAACCTTTGTGTCATTGCCACTCAGGAAGAAACTCATGTCCTGGGCTCACGTATCTCGTTTCGCTGGTCATGCCGGTATTACCAAGACCCTAGCCTTCATTTCACAGCTCTACTATTGGCATGCTCCCACTGTGCGCAACACAAAACTCCTTGAAGACCACCTTTGGGAGCATTACAACCCTTGCCTGTACCCAAGTTCCCATGGACACATGTGGCAATGGACTTTGTCACCGATTTGCCTCCATATCGACAATTTAACACCATTTGGGTCATCGTGGACCGATTCTCCAAAATGGCCCACTTTGTGCCGCTCAAGGGGTTACCTTCTGCACCAACCTTGGCCCAACTATTTATTTCAGAGGTCTTTCATCTCCACGGCTGTCCGGAAGAGATTGTGTCTGACAGGGTAGTGCAGTTTACCTCCCGGTTCTGGCATGCTCTGTGCCAAAGTCTACGTGTCAACTTAAAGTTTTCAACAGCATACCACCCACAGACCAAACCAAGCGGATAAATCAAGACCTAGAAACATTTATCTGACTCTATGTGTCATCTTCACAGGACAACTGGGTAGAACTTCTACCTTGGGCGGAATTCTCCCACAACTATCACTATCATGAGTCGTTGGATGATACTCCGTTTAAAATAGTCTATGGATACCAGCCAAGAGTACCACCCTTTTCATTGCTTCCCGCTGAAACTGTACCTGCCTCAGCAACTTCTTTAAAAAGATTCTCGCAAATCTGGAAGAAGGTGAGATCTGCCTTGTTGAGAACGTTCAAAAGGTCATGCCGACCGCAAGAGAAAAGCCATACCTTCTCTTCAGCCTGGAGACCATGTGGTTATCGTCCAAGAACCTGCGGTTGAAGGTCCCGTCCATGAAGTTTGCCCCAAGGTTTCTTGGACCATTCAAAATCAGTAGGGTCATCAACCCAGTGACCTACAAATTAGATCTCCCTTCTTACCTCAAGGTACCCAACTCATTCCATATCTCTTTGCTTAAACCCCTGGTACTCAATAGGTACTTTTCTTCAACTAAGAAATCATCCAAAATCTCTGGCTCACAGGAAGAAGAATTTGAGATCAAAGAGATCGTGGAGTCTAGAACCTGTCATGGTCACACAGAGTATCTAGTGGATTGGAAAGGGTTTGGTCCTGAAGAGCGTGCTTGGATCTGCGCTGCTGACGTCAATGCACCTAGATTGGTGAAAAAATTTCTTGCCAAGTCCAAAACCTTGATTAGGCTTCCGGAGGCCACCCGTAAAGAGGGGGGTACTATCACATATCGCGGCAGATGCCGCACTTACCCACTCTGCAATCCAGTGGTGGCTGTCTCCTCCCGGCGGTCCCATGTGTCTAGCAGCCAGAGACTGTTACCGAAGCAGTGAGAGTCTCCATACTCACCAGCATCAGCAGCGTCGTCCTCGTGGAGACTGGTGCCATACCTCCGCGGTGCTCCGGTCCATGGGTGCCGCCATCTTGGATTTCTCATGTGACTCTGATCCACCAATGCTATTCTTCCTCTCAGGTCCTCCAGCCAATCGGTGAACAGCGCGCCCTATTTAAATCCCTCAGCCCTGTCTCCTGGTGCCAGAACAACTAGACTTCCTAGGTGCCTGGTTCTGTCACACCCAGCTCACTGATCTAGATCCTGCTTTGTCTGTATCCTGATTCAGTCCTGCCTTGTCTCGTCCTGGTTCAGTCAACTCCAGTCCTGGTCCAGTCAAATTTCCAGTTCTGGACCAGTCACAGCAACCAGTCCTGGTCCAGTCACAGCTACCAGTCCTGGTCCAGTCACAGCTACCAGTCCTGGTCCAGTCAACTTCAGTCCTGGTCCAGTCACAGCTACCAGTCCTGGTCCAGTCAACTCCAGTCCTGGTTCAATCACAGCTACCAGTCCTGGTCCAGTCAACTCCAGTCCTGGTCTAGTCACAGCTACTAGTCCTGGTCCAGTCACAGCTACCAGTCCTGGTCCAGTCAACTCCAGTCCTGGTCCAGTCACAGCTACCAGTCCTGGTCCAGTCAACTCCAGTCCTGGTCCAGTCAAAGCTACCAGTCCTGGTCCAGTCATCTCCAGTCCTGGTCTAGTCACAGCTACTAGTCCTGGTCCAGTCACAGCTACCAGTCCTGGTCCAGTCATCTCCAGTCCTGGTCTAGTCACAGCTACTAGTCCTGGTCCAGTCACAGCTACCAGTCCTGGTCCAGTCAACTCCAGTCCTGGTCCAGTCACAGCTACCAGTCCTGGTCCAATCAACTCCAGTCCTGGTCCAGTCAAAGCTACCTGTCCTGGTCCAGTCAACTCCAGTCCTGGTCCAGTCAACTCCAGTCCTAGTCCAGTCACAGCTACCAGTCCTGGTCCAATCAACTCCAGTCCTGGTCCAGTCAAAGCTACCAGTCCTGGTCCAGTCAACTCCAGTCCTGGTCCAGTCACAGCTACCAGTCCTGGGAAGTCAAGCTACCAGTTCAACTCGGATTCATCTGTCTACACTACTCCAGTTGCACAGTATCTACAACCCAGATTCATCTGTCTACACTACTCCAGCTCCCCAGTATCTATAACCTGGATTCATCTGTCTACATTACTCCAGCTTCACAGTATCTACAACCCGGATTCATCAGTCTACACTACTCCAGATCCACAGTATCCACAACCCGGATTCATCTGTCTACACTACTCCAGCTCCACAGTATCTCTAACCCGGATTCATCTGTCTACTCTACAGTCTCTGCAACCCGGATTCATCTTGCTACTCATCAGCTACAGCTCTCCAGCCATAGCCTCACCTACTACCTCGTCACACCTGCCAGTGTGAACCCCTTGCTCACGGACTTTAGCCTCATCTGTGCATAGCCATTCCCCTTGGCTCCCCTGCATTCCCTGATTCAAAGACTGTTCATCACTGTGTTTCTTTCATTTCTGTATGCACCCGTCCTTTATTAAACCGGCTCACTTTCAATTTCAACCATCTCAGTTGTCTCAATCCCTGACACCCGGAATCAATCCCAAACACACCTTGAACGTGACAAACCCAAATTTACCTCTACTCGCCTGACCTAATCCCCTCTCTCCTGTCTAAGATTTCCAAGTGACTAGCTCCCCTATACACATGGATGGCCAAATGCTTTGTCAAGCTGAATATGGACAAAACAGAAATCATTGTATTTCCATTTATACCTTTGTCTCTTCCTCCCCTCAAGTTCGCTGCCTAGGTGTTATCCTTGACACAACATTTTACGCATCCGTCCCTTCCTCCCCAATAAAGCTACCAAAACCCTCATCCACTCTTTAGTAATATCGGGGTAGATACAGAACTCCGCTTGCAATCCGTTTACTAGCGACCTAGGCAATCCCTCTGCATGTACGTACTTTGGCCGCTTTACGCTCAAGTTTTCAGCCTGGGTCAGATGGTGCAGACTCTCACGGCGAAGGTTCAATCCCAGGATCGTGTCATCGCCTCTCTTCAAACCTCCAATCCTGCTCCCGCCTCCGCATCCGGTCCACCTCAGGCAGACACCGATGTTAAAGCTAATCTTCTGGATCGCTTTTCAGGAGACAGATCCCAATTCCTCCTGTTCAAGGAAAGCTGTAAGTTGTATTTCCAGCTTAGGCCTAACTCCTCTGGCTCTAAACTTCAAAGGGTGGGTCTGGTCATCACTCTTTTACAGGGAGATCCTCAAGCCTGGGCCTTCAGCCTTTCTCCCCAAGATCCTGCCGGTCAATCAGTGGATGCCTTCTTCGAAGCCCTTGGGCTACTTTACGATGACCTGGATCATCTGGCTACAGCAGCCAAATTAAGGGCTCTCCGCCAAGGGAGAAGATCTGCAGAAGAATATTGCGCAGAATTTTGACGATGGGCGCAGGACTCTGGGTGGAACGATCCCGCACTGCGTAGCCAGTTCCGGGTGGGCCTCTCTGAACAAGTGAAAGATTCCCTGGCACAGTTCCCTGCGGCCCAGAGTCTGGATGACCTCATGCGCCTCTCTATTAAGGTGGATCGCCGGTTGAAGGAACGCCGTCAGAACTCCCCGGTACATTTCTCCTCCGACGCCGCATTCACAGATGACCCTATGCAGATTGGTTCTTATCGGCTAACCAGGCAAGAAAAGACTAGATGTCGAACTTTAGGGTTATGCCTTTATTGTGGAGGTAAGGCTCACCGGGCTGATAACTGCCCCAACAAGCCCTCCCAGTCGGGAAACGCGTAACCCAGACAAAGATTGAAGGGCTCCGTCTGGGTGTTCATCTCATCTCCAACAAAAATGCCCTTCTTGTCCCTGCATGTCTCCACCTCACTGCCCAGAAGGTCAATCTGGAGGCCTTTGTTGACAGTGGAGCCGCCGGGAACTTTATTGATGTTGACCTGGTCCGTTCCTTAGGATTGGAGTCCAAGGACGTCTTATCGCCAGTGACGGCTTGTGATCTTGAAACCCCTGTCAGATGGGACTATCTTGAAGTGTCCCACTCCCCTTCGGCTCTCTATTGGGATGTGTCATTCGGAACAATTGGAGTTCCTGATCATTCGATGTCCGGTAGCCCAGATTGTCCTCGGTCATCCTTGGTTACAGATCCACAGTCCTCGTATCGACTGGGCCAATGGAGAGATCACAGGTTGGAGGGACTCCTGCTCCGGTGTTTGTCTCTCTCATCCGGTCCATTTAGGACAGACTACTATTACTAGCCTTCCGTCACAGTATGCCGACTTTGCGGACGTCTCCTCCGATCAAGCATCAGAGGTACTTCCTCCTCATCGGTCCTCAGATTGTGCTATCAAGCTCCTTCCTAGGGCTGCTCTACCTAAGGGAAGATTATTCTCACTTTCTCGCCCGGAGTCCATGGCCATGGAAGAATATGTGCATGACAACCTCCGCAAAGGCTTCATTTGGCCTTCCAAGTCTCCAGTAGGAGCGGGATTTTTCTTCGTATAAGAAACAAGTGGTAGCGCAGAAGCCCTCAAGTGCTGATAATTTAACAAACTGCGGTGGCTGTTTGTTAAATTATCAGCACTTGAGGGCTTCTGCGCTACCACTTGTTTCTTATTCCAATTCCTATTTAGCAGGTGGGTTCCTGCTTAGGTCAGCTGCGCTGCCCCCCATATGTGATTAGCGCCGTTAACCACTACGGATTTTTCTTCGTAGCCAAGAAGGATGGGTCTCTCCGACCCTGTATTGATTATTGGGCTTTGAATAAAATCACCATTAAAAACACATACCCCATTCCTCGCATCTCTGATCTCTTCGATCAACTCAAGGGAGCTGTAATCTACTCCAAGATTGACCTCAGGAAAGCCTATAATTTGGTCAGGATTTGTAAAGGGGATGAATGGAAGACGGCGTTCAATACACAATCCGGACATTACGAGTACCTGGTCATGCCCTTCAGGCTTTGCAATGCTCCAGCCGTCTTCCAGGATCTTATTAATAAGATACTTCAGGACTACCTGGGTCGATTCATTGTTGTTTACCTGGATGACATCCTTATCTTTTCCCCTGACCTCTCTTCACATCGGACTCATGTACGACAAGTCCTTACCCGTCTCCGAGAAAATCATCTTTTCGCTAAACCAGAAAAATGCTAATTTAAGGCAAAGACTGTTACCTTTCTGGGTTACGTGATATCCCCGGAAGGATTTTCTATGGATCCCGCCAAGGTGAAATCCATCCTGGATTGGGTACAACCCAACAACCTCAAGGCTACTCAATGCTTTCTGGGATTCTCTAATTATTATCGGAGATTCATCAAGGCCATCTCCATCCTGGTTACTCCCATTTCCTATCTCACCAAAAAGGGGGCGGATCCCAGCAAATGGCCTCCTAAGGCGGTTACGGCTTTTCATGCCCTGAAGAAAGCATTTGTTTCTGCTCCTATTCTCCAGCATCCGGATCCTGGTCGACCTTTCATCATCGAGGTGGATGCCTAAGACGTTGGTGACGGAGCAGTCCTGTCCCAGCAGGACCCTCAAGACATGAAATCCTTCCCATGTGCATATTTCTCAAAAAAATTCTCATCTGCCAAGAGAAATTATGATGTTGGCAACAGGGAGCTACTCGCTATCAAGATGGCATTTGACGAATGGAGGCATTGGTTAGAGGGGGCGCTTCATCCCATTTCTGTTATCACCAACCATAAGAACTTGGCCTACATTGAAGCAGCCAAGAGGTTGAACCCCAGACAGACCAGGTGGGCTTTGTTCTTTACCAGGTTCAATTTCACGATCACCTACCGTCCTGGTTCACTCAACAAAAGGGCTGATGCCTTGTCACGTTCCTTCAACACAGAACACGCTCCCACATAACCCCCCTTCCTATTCTGCCTGCCACGTCTATCATCATGGGCTTCACACAGGATCTCCACTCACTTATCCTGAAAGCTCAAGATCAAGCTCCTACCCAGATGCCACGTAAAGGTTGTTTGTTTCCCAGAGGCTCAGAAGGTCAGTGCTGTTGGAGACCCACTCCTGCAAGACTGCTGGTCATCCAAGGATTCAGAAGACGCTGGAACTTCTTTCCCGCATTGTGTGGTGGCCCGCCTTGACTAAGGACAGCACAGAGTTCGTCAATTCTTGTCCCACATGCGCCCAAAACAAGTCTTCTCGTTCTTCACCCACAGGTCTCCTTCTGCCGTTACCCATTCCCAGACGACCCTGGACCCATCTGTCCATGGATTTCGTAATGGATCTGTGCTCTGATGGATGCACCACCATCTGGGTTATTGTGGACAGATTCAGCAAGATGGCTCATTTTATACCCTTGCCAGGGTTACCTTCTGCTGAGGAGTTAGCTAGTCTGTTCATTAAACACATCGTTCGACTTCATGGACTACCTTTTGGTATTGTTTCGAACAGAGGTTCGCAATTTGTCGCTCGTTTCTGGCAGTCCTTCTGCAAGCTCCTCCATATCAAGGTCAGCTTATCATCAGGATATCACCGCCAGTCGAACAGCCAGACAGAATGAACCAATCAAAACATGGAACAATACCTGCGTTGTTATATTTCTAAATTCCACGATAACTGGTCTCAAAATTTATCATGGGCAGAATTTACCTATAACAATGCTTCTCACAGTACTACCAAGATATCTCAATTTTTCTGTTCCTTGGGATATCATCCCCGAGCCAATTCCTTTTTCTTGCCTGAGGTGGATCATTCCTCGGATGCATGGAGGATAGCTAACAACATCAAGGAGCGTTAGTTTCCAAATCCAAGATGGATCGCCACAGAACTGATCATTCTTTAAGAGTTGGGGACAAGGTCTGGCTATCTACTAAGAACATTTGCCTCCGACAATCTTGCAAGAAGCTGGGTCCTCGTTATATCGGCCCATTTTCCATCATCGCTCGGGTCAATCCAGCCCGAGCTGGTCATGAAGTTAGCACTTCCTCGAAACATGAAGATTCTGAATACCTTCCACGTCTCACTGCTCAAACCCTTCCGCAGGTCCAGACGTTTCCATTCCATTTCGGTACCCAAGCCTCCTCTCGTTATGATTGATGGACAGGAGGAATTCATCGTGGAGTCAATTTTGAATTCCAGAAAGATTCAGGGTCAAGTTCAATATTTAATCCATTGGAAAGGACACGGTCCGGAGGAACAACAGTGGATCCCGACACGTCATCTTCATGCCGATAAGTTGGTCAAGGATTTCCATTCCAACTTTCCCAACAAGCCTGCACCCAGGGGTCTCTTAACCCCTCGTCAGGGGGGGGGGGGTACTGTTACAGTCTGCTCTCTTACTTACCCTCCTCGTTCCCCTCATCCGTGCAGTCCGTTTACCGGATGTCCCTCCTCGTGCCCTGCGGCTCCCGACGTGTCCGTTACTGAGGTAAACAATGACACGTGGGAGCATCGCCACAGCGTCAGTCAGGCGCGTTCCCGGTTCATTGGGTGAGATGCGCCCAGGGACTTCCCTTTAGAGGCTTGTCAGCTGCTAGCCTATCAGAGGCTAGCAGCCTCTATTTAAATCCATGCAGTCTTTCTCCTGGCGCCGGTTATAGACTCTGTTTGCAGTATCTGTGCCTGCCTTCTATTGTTCTCTTCTGTGCTAGTTTCTGATTCCTGAGTGCCCTCCATTATCCAGCCCTGGTCCTTGCTTGTTACCCTCAGTGTTCCATTTTCCTCCTCTCCCACCTTAACGTATTATTCCATTTGTTATTATTCCCTGCCTTCTCCTGTGAGTCTGTGTTTGTGCCCTTTGGGTTGTTGTATAACTGTGTGAGTGAGTGAGTGAGTGTGTGTGAGTAAGTCCCAGTTTGTCAGTCAGTTTTGTTTGTCCCGTTTACTCCCTGCAGTCTGTTGTCACTGTTTTATGTTTATTGTGGTTTGTTTCAGTCCGGTCTCTTCTGGTACTGCTTTTGCTATTTGCCCACTTTATCTTATCCATTCCCCACTGCCCCGTTTTCCTCTTCCGGGTATTCTCTAAAGGGCATAACCTGACAGATTCCCACCAGCTCCAGTCTATCCCCACTATCAGGGGCTCTAGCGAACACCCGGTCCGACATCATGCTCTACTAACTGGTGAGCTACTCGGCTCCCTCTCTCTGGTCACCTTGGTTCTCTGTCGAGGTAAACTCAGGGTACCTTTTCACCGACATCCATCTCTCCAGACGGCCACCTCAGTTCTCTGTTTCAGGTAATTCCGGCGGTGCCGTAACAGCATGCTTGTGATACAGCTGCCCTTGTACTGTTTGTAATTTACTCCTTGATTTTGGTACTTATTTATGTTCCTTTATATGTTTGTTTTTGGGTTTGCCTTGTGCTCTAGTGTTCACTGTTATCTGGACTCTTGCCCTAATAAATACTTTTGGTTTATTCACCCTCACCTGATTATTAGTGCTTCATTTCACATGGGAATGCCTTCCAGGGATCGTGACCTGCTGGGTGTTCTGCTGTACGAGCCTCCACCATCAGGGGCTCTAGTGAAGACCAGTCCCAGTTAGATTCCACACCCTGGGAGCACTTCTGTAACAAGTGCATCCTACATCTATATCTTCTTCCTTCTCCCTCTCCCCCACTCACACAAGCAGTCCATTTCCTTTCCCCTCTTTATGTGTTCTGTAATTTCATCCCTTCCACTTAGTGTGTTAGTTCAAATGAGCTGGGCCCTCCATCCTAGTGTTGTCACTTCCATTGCCACTCCCCCCCTCACCCTGTACCATCTTGTCCCCCTCTGCTATCATTAACCCCATCCCCACCTTGTGGCTCCCTCTCAATGTCTCATTTTGCTTTATCCCCTCCTCTCTAATCTGTACAAGCCTGATCTATCAAGCTTTATACCTAGTATTCTGCCTTGCTATCTGTGCATGCTTAACTTAATTGTATTTTTTGGGATATTTTTATATTTATATTGTATTTTATAATATACTATGCTGTCCAATCCTGCCCTGTATCTCTGTACTGTATTTTGTTGTATTTTGTATGGTGCAGCGGACAGCTAGTGGTGACTTAAAAATAAATGATAATAATAATAATAATAATAATAATAATAATAATAATAATAATAATAATAAAGTGCTAGTTAGTCTTCTTTCAGACTATCATGATTCGTTCAGTTCCTTGATTTCTGCACATTGGGGTAGATCCAGAACTACGTTTGCCGTACGTTTACTCGCATAGCGTATTTTCGTGTGCGTACCTTCTATACACTCCCCTTGAATGTACGTATTTTGTCAAGATACGCTTTTCAAACCCTACCTTAACTTTTGCCAACGTAACCGCAGTGATCCGCACATGTACGTATGGGCATTTACGTACGTATTTACGTACGTACGTATTTACGCAGCTAAGCACGCCCATACTGTACACTTTAAATACAAACCCCTGCCTACCTAACGTATTTCAGACTTTTTGGACTCACGTAAAATTGGCACGCCCACACGTAAGTATTTACGTTTCACGTACGTGAATGGCCCATACGTTCACAATTACGCTACGTTACTGAGCGTATTTTCTATGGTGTGCATGCGCAGTACTTACCAAAAGGCGATTTTACGTCTCCGCCACGCGTAAATTCGCTCATAAGCGTTGTTCTGGATCTGGCCCATTATGTTTGTTTACCTTCAGCCTGTCACATAATTCCTTTTGCCTTAGCACTTCCTGGTTCACTCCCTGCTGCAGGCATTATCTCTCAGGTGCCACTCATTACCTTGCTGGATTGCCTCATCACCTGCTCTATTTAATCCCTCACTAAATTCACTGCCCCGTTAGAGCAACGCTAATCTTAGAATGCTGATCTGTGTCCTTGAGTGCACTCATGTGCTCTGGCTCCCTAGTTCCTGGTTGTGTAACACAGTCCGGTTCTTGGTTCTATCAGAGTCCTACTTCAGTGTTCCTGTATCTCTGGTTTTAGCACAGCCCCCATTTCCATCATATCCAGCCTCAGTAGCAATGTCTCCACTACCTGTAACTACTACCCCTATTCTTCTTGGATCTTGCCTCACTGTCTTTTTGTCTGTGCACTTGGCCAGAGGGCCGTGACCTTCAGGGGCTCTGGTGAATACCTGGCTTGGGGGTAGACTCTGCTCCTCTGGACCGGCATGGGCCGTTTCTGGATTGGCGCTGAATTTGGGGAGTGACAGTTTGATCTGATCACACATCGTGAGCCATTATGTCAGATCCTGTTGTAAGACCTTCTACTTTCCAACTGAAGCAACTTAATGATGCTGTGGAGAAATCTTTTTCTTTTGCTACTGTTTAGTTTTATTTTGGAGTCTGACCACTCCCCAAACATGGCTGCTGCAGGCTATTCAAATGCAGTAGTGTCTTAACAGAGACCTCCTGTGTACACATATAGCAAATGGATAGGGACTCACCTACAGGAGGTGCCTTGACGCTGGGCAGGTGAGCTTAACCCAATATAGCTATATTGTGAACTAAACCTCCTTTTTATTTATGTGCAGACACATAGTGTTATTTAATGTATGTTTGGAGCGCCGGACCTCTCTTGTTCCTTAGATCCTGTTGTAAGACCTTCTACTTTCCAACTGAAGCAACTTAATGATGCTGTGGAGAAACAAGGTCCGATTGTGCAATTACTACAGCAATTCTCAGGCCATATAGATTCCATTGCAGCCGCTGTTACCACTCCACTGGTCATTCAGCCGGCACCTCCTGTGCTCCTGCAGTTGCACCTTCAGCTCCTATATTGCATCTCCCATCTCCAGCAAAGTTTACAGATGACCACAAGACCTGCTGGGGAATCTTGAACCAATATTTTATTCAATTTGAACTATCTCCTGGCAATTTCTCTACTTGCCGTTCGAAGGTTGCATATATCATTTCATTATTATCGGATCAAGCCCTAGCCTGGGCCTCTCCTCTATGGGAATGAAAAGATCCATTAGTTAATGACAACTCAGCGTTGCTGGACTCATTCTTGCAAAACTCATATGCAGCACTTGTAGGGCTGAAGTGAACTACAACAGGTAATGTAGAACATGGTGTTGAGGGAACCTGATGATGGGAAAAGGGATTTCCTGAGAAGAACTGCACTTCTTGTGGGGGATTCTATTGTTAGGGGTATCCAGACGAAAAGAAGTTCTGAAATTAGGAATCAGGTGAAGTGCTTACCTGGAGCTACAGCTCCACAGGATAATATGTTCATTTTAAATATTCTAAAGACAGCAAACAAGGAAAGGGGGGGGTTGATGTCATTATCCACCTTGGGGCAAATGACTTGGCCAATGCTGGAGTTGTGGTTGTTAAAGATGAATGTATAAAGTTGGGAACTGCTGTTAAGCAGGTGGCAAATACTGTTACTTTTACTGAAGTGCTGCCAGTACACAGATTTAAAGAAGGTAGAATAATGTGCATTATTTATTTCGATCTGTGGTTTAGGAAGTGGTGTCATGAGGAAGGATCTGGATTCATAAAACATAGCCATGCCATCTGGCAAAACAGAAACATGTATAAAAAGGATGGCTTACACCTATCTTCTGTGGTAACAGATATTCTAAGTAAGCAGTTTTTTAGAAACCATTTAAACTTGGAGAGGGGGGAAGTGATACAAATAATAAAAATAGCTGCTCCTCCACATACCCACAGCAACTAACAGAAAAAAGAATAGAAAAAGCAATACAAAAATATCTAGCAATAATAATAAACTGAAAAATAGGAGATTCATAATGCAACCTCTTAGAGCAATGTGTGCAAATGCTAGGAGCTTAGGAGATAAAGGGCCTGATCCAAACCTACGAATGAGCGCCGAGCGTATTATCGCTTAGCGTAAAAACTTTGCACTTCCCCGACACTCCCCTTAATTCCCTTACGTCGGCCAAATCCTGCCTTAACTTTTCCCAGCGTCAGTACGAAATTTTGTAGCGATGCGCTGTTCGTAACTGGCTAAGCACGCCCATAATGTACAATTTAAATCCCTACCCCCGCCTATATTCCTTAACTCCAGCGTCCATACTAACTGCATACTATAAACACACCCCTTCGTCCGTAAAAACGCAAAGTATACGGATGGCTGATTCTCAGTTACGAAAAACAGCGTGTTACTACAGGAAGTTGTCACTAAGCACATGTGCTGTGCGGTTTTTTTTGCCAAATTTACGCTTATGAACAGCGTTAGCACGCAAGTGAGCGTTGTTCTGAATCAGGCACAAAATCCCTAAACTAATTGCAATACTGTCAATGGATAATTTGGATATTGTGGGAATCACTGAATCATGGTGCAATGAAAATCATGACTGGGACTTAGAATGTATGTTGAAGGGTCAAATTAAACTTTCATAGGGAGTATTGGAAAAAAAACTTTTGGATAACCATAGTAAACCAGGGGGTTATTCTTTGTGAGAGAGCCCACTCGTAATGAGGTCATCTTAGATTTGGTACTTACAAATGGTGACAGAATCTCAGAAGTAAGTGTGGATGAGAACCAAGGATCTAATAATTATCAAGCAGTATGGTTTAGTATAATGACTGAGAGAGACACTTACCACACAAAGACAAGGGTGCTAGACTTTAGGAAGGCAGATTTTGTGGAAATGAGGAAATGTGTAAGTGATTCTTTGGCAGAGTGAAAGCACATGAAAAGGGTACAGGGGCAGTGGAGACATTTTAAAAATGCATATTTTTCAATATTCACAAAAAGAGAGAGGGGAAGGGACCCCTTTTAAATGGGAAGGGTATTAATACAATGGGGGCAATTACTACTATTTTCACTGAGGAGCAGGTATTAAAAGAACTTTCAAATTGAAAGTGGACAAATCAATGAGACCTTACATCCAAGGGATACATGTGGATACATCCAAGAATATTAAAAGAGCTTAGAGGGTTTCTGGCAAAATCATTAACTGAATTATTCAACCAGTCACTAGTAACTGGGTTGAGTCCAGGGGACTGGAAAATAGCAAATGTCGTCCCTCTGCAAAAAAGTAGAAATAGGGAAGAAGCAGCAAACTACCGATGAGTGAGACTAACATCAGTAGTAGGGAAATTGATGGAAACATTGTTAAAGGAATAAATTATAAAGTATCTTAAATCCAGTAATTTACAGGATCCTAAACAGCATAAATTCACTGGGGGAAAATCATGTCAAACAAGTCTTATAGAATTTTTTGACTGGGTCAGTAAAGCATTAGATAAAGGGGGAACTGTAGACATAGCTTATCTAGATTTTAACAAGGCTTTTGACACAGTGCCACATCGCAGACAGTTAAATAAGCTGGAAACTTTGGAATTAGACTTAACGATAGTTGCATGGATATGATCTAGGTTACAACATAGACAACAGAGGGTTGTAGTAAATGGGATCCCTTCTGGGGATGGTAAGATAACCAGTGGAGTACCCCAGGGTTCTGTACTTGGACCAGAGCAATATATGCCTTTTTGCAGATGACATAAAGATATATAACAGGGTAGACACGCCAGGAGTGGTACACAGAATGAGGGATGATCTAGGTAGACTGGAGGAATGGTCAAGAATGTGGCAACTGCAGTTTAATGCCAAAAAATGCAAAATCATGCACTTGGGGCACAAAAACCCAAAAACTCAATATATCATTAATGGCACTACATTAGAAACTACTGAGGAGCAAAGGGATCTAGGAGTCATTGTTTCATGTGACTTAAAGGTTCCAAGCAATGTAGCAAAGCAATGAGAAAGGCATGTCAGATGCTTGGTTGCATAGGGAGAGGAATTAGTTGCAGAAAGAGAGAAGCAGTGGTGCCCCTTTATATATCGTTGGTATGACCTCATCTAGAATACTGTGATCAGTTCTGGAGGCCATATCTCCAGAAAGACATACCGTATTTCCCCATGTACAAGACGCATTATTACCCCATCTTTATTACTTCCCAGTCAGCCTTATTGCCCCTCCTCCTTTGTGCAACCAGTCTTATTGCCCCTCCTTCTGTGTCCAGTCAGCTTTATACCCCCTCCTTCTCTGTATTCAACCAGCCTTCTGCCCCTTCCTTCTGTGTCCAACCAGTATTATTGCCCCTTCTTTGTATCCAGCCAATCTGATTGTCACCTTTATGTGTTTTCAGCAAACCTTATTGCCCCCTTTTTATTTGTGTCCACCCAGCCTTTGTGCCCCCTCTATGTTGAAATACCAATTCTTCAACCACATTGTTTAAAAACTGTATAGAAAACTTACCTTTTCTGCCTCTCCTCCGGCTCTGTCCTCCATGGCGCGCGCTCTGAAGAATTCTGATGCTCACGTGACCTTAGGTCATGTGGCGTCTTGTAAACAGAGCAGGGGCTGTGCATAGCACAGCCAGCTCTGTACAGGCAGGGGGCAGGAGCACTATGTGAAGGCTCCACCTCCTTGCTCTCCCCTTGCTACAGTGACAGCCCGTTGGATAATCCGGCCCTGTTGAAGGTGCCTGCCACACAATATGAAGAGCATGCTGAACAGTGATCTTTAAGTGGGTGGGTAGGTAACATCTTGATTTTGGGATTGCTATGTGGCAGAACTAAAGCTTTACAGTACAAAATAGGAGGTTATTTTTCTTTATAAAAATTTTCATTTCTGCAGAGATGTTTCTGACCTACATTTAGGTGATTGCAGTTTACTTCTTAATAAATATAGGTTGTCTGGAACATACTACATATTTTTCACTCTCCCTAGGGTTCCATCTGTACTGTGTAAATTGAAAATTTGAAAGCCAATGCCTCAAGTGCATGTCTAAGGCAGTGGACTACTTTTATATATTCAGTTATTAGTGTTAAATGTACTGTTTCATAAAGTTCATTTTCTTATTGCAATATTATTTTTTGTTTTAAAATAACATGCAATAGAAACTAGATTTCCATTATAAGTAAAGTATTACTAAATATACAAGCATTGACATAAGACATAAGGTGCAAAAAATGTAAATAAATAAATATAAATGGATATATAATATAGCACAATAAAAAGTAAATTACCTATTCATCATCATCATAATCATCATAATATAGGTTGTCTGGAACATACTACATATTTTTCACTCTCCCTAGGGTTCCATCTGTACTGTGTAAATTGAAAATTTGAAAGCCAATGCCTCAAGTGCATGTCTAAGGCAGTGGACTACTTTTATATATTCAGTTATTAGTGTTAAATGTACGTAAATGTAAGTAAAGTATTACTAAATATACAAGCATTGACATAAGAAATAAGGTGCAAAAAATGTAAATAAATAAATATAAATGGATATATAATATAGCACAATAAAAAGTAAATTACCTATTCATCATCATCATCATAATCATTATCACCAATGTTTAATTGATTAAACATATGAACACAGCTAGCAAGTAGTATTGCAGTGGGGGTGGTATTTTATGAAATTAGTAGGTATGGTAGTATATTCCAACCCTGGAGAAAATTTGTTCAGAAACATTACAATTGCTGCTTTTGTAGGGAGAATCAGAATTTGTACCTTCTACTCGGGTTGAAATTGGTCACTGAAAAAAATATTTGATATCCTTGTTACTGTACTTTAAGAATATTGTTTGTTATGACTTCAGTATATGGGCCGTTTTTTCGGGAAGTTCCGTGCATATTTTTAGGATCGGATGAACTGCGCATGCGTAGTAACTAAATTTACGCTATCTACGTTGATTTTACGCACGGAAGTCCATTAGGCACGGACTTGTGAATCGCATGTGAGAAAATACATATGGAGGGGCGTGATTGTAATCCGTCCGGAGACATATACGTGAAAGTGGGTGGAGGGAGGCATTTAAATGACTGTTTGATTGCACGGTGAGGGCGGGGTTCGTTAGATACACTTGTACGGAAGTATTATACGCACAGAAATGCACACTTAAAGATAAGGGTGGTCGAGGCACGCCTAAGTCAAGGACAACCCCTCCGTGTGAGAGGAGTGTTATGGATGTTGCCTTGCAACGTCCGTGTGTATAATTGCGAACCTTTCGCTGACAGATCTCTGAATACGGCCCTATGACAGTATATAAAACCTTAGTCTTAAATCTACTTATCATTAGAAAATTTTAAAATAACATTACAGATAACATTACAAAAGGTTTGAACTCCCCTGTCACTCCCCTATCATGTGCGGAGTTCTGCCACTTACATATCCAGAACCCAGCCTTAAAGTCTCCACATGGATCCGTCGGATTGCAGATCTCTTCGGATCTTTCTTATGCATGCAAATTTAAACTAACGCCCCTCACCACCCCCTGCACGGAAAACCAATCGCACTGAACTCAATATGATAGGAGTTTCAATGTTGAACATCTGCAGGAAAATCACCAGACTTCCGCAAGAGGATTCCTGATCCAGAATTGCAAAAGGTTTGTGTGTGTTCCCCTGCCCTTTTGATTGCATTTATTAAAACCAATTTGGCTAATAGCCTGTTTAATCAATGTAAGGGTACCTAATGATTATTAAGCTAATTAAGCTTTTTATATTACCATTCAAAGTATAACAATAACTTTGTTTATGTGTAGTTTTTTCAAACTGTTGTAGCAAAAATGTAATTTATGTGGAATTGTTAAACATTAAGAATATTACATTTTATGGTTAATGTACATTATGTTGTTGATTTTATTATTATTATTATTATTATTATTATTATTATTATTATTATTATTATTATCGTTTATTTATAAGGCGCTACAAGGTGTCTGCAGCGCGGTACAAAATACAACAAAATACAGAACAGACATACAGGGACAGCACAGTACATATTAAATACAATATGAATATAAAAATATCACAAAATTACAATAAGTGTAGCAAGCACAGAACGCAAGGCAAAATGCGAAGTGTCAAGCTTGGAAGATCAGGGGCAGGGGATAGAGCGCAGTGAGAGGATGAGAGGGAGCCACTAAGTGGGGACGGGGTAAAAGGGTAGCAGAGGGGGACAAGAGGGTACGAAGTGAGGGGGGAGTGGTGGAGGAAGGAACAACACTAGGATGGAGAGCCCTGCTCACATGAGCTAACACACTAAGTGGGAGGAAAGAATTTACAGAAGACACAAGGAGGGGACAGCTGGTGTGAGCGGAGGAGAGGGGGAAGGAATAGAAGGGATAATAGAAGGATGCAGTGAGGATGTTAAGTGGAGGAGGGGTAGGCTAACCTGAACAGGTGCGTTTTGAGTGAACACTTGAAGACCTGCAATGTGGGCGAGAGTTGATGCATGAGCATGGACCATATTCTCACCTAAGAGTAAGTTAGGTGCGGACAGAACCTCACCAAAAACACTGGTGTAGCCCCTAAACCACCCTCCATTTTTAGGTACCTTATGGCACTTAAGAATGCCTAAGGGCTGCCTTATGTAACCGCGCGTATTTTCCTTCTTAAGATGGAAATTATGCACAGATAATGCCTCTCCCCGCCTTCCCCGCCCTCCCCAGCTAATCTAAATCCCCCCCCCACACTTCTACCTAAACACTCCCCAATGCGGCATTAGGCCGCCTCTCTCTAACAAGATTGCGGTGCGTAGATTGCTGTAAATGACCTACTATGCATGCGTAGTAGGTCATTTCACAAATCTATGAACCTAAGAAGCCGAAGCTTTTTATGTGTGAATACTACCCCATGTGCTGATGACACCATATATAATGTTTTTATTACATTATGCCATTATTGATACTATTACTGTGTACCAGTATGAGCCTGTATACAACCTAAACTCCCCTATCATGTAACGTGTAATGTTTTATGTGACATATAATATTGCATGAAAAACCACACAAAAACAAATATTTGTAAACAAAAGATAGAAAATGTATTAAAAAATACAAACTATGTAAAATATTTTAGAGGGAATGACGTTGCAATGTGAGAAGCATAATGGCCATGATCCACTCCGCCACCCTGGTAAGCCTGGTGATGGTCTGGCTTGGAGAAAATATATTTTAATCCTTCTTGCACTGCTTTACTATCTGCGGCTCCTAGTATTGCACTGAGGGGTGAAATACTTCTGTACCTCAAACTATACTCTAAGAATTAACCAGAGGATAAGAGATCAAAGAAGGAGAAGGGATAGAAGCACTAATAGAAGAATCTGTTATGTTTACTCTTTGACATACAGTATATGTGGATAAAATGTAAAGAGATGTATATGAAAATAATTGTATACAACAAAAAAATGTTTTCAGTGAACCTATCAATGTATTGTAAATATGCTGAGTGAATTTCTATATGTAAAATACCAATAATCAACTTGTTTAGTCTATCTGTCTCATATAATTAATTAATTTCTGAAAAGATTCCAACAAGCAACCAATACTCAATCTTTTCTACATTCTTATCTCAAATTCTCTGCAAAGAAATAGTTCAGATAGTACCTCAATATCTATTGTCTCTTAAAGTTCTAGGTTGCTACGTGATTAAACACCCCTTCTTCCTTTTTGTAAAAATTCTATTTTTGTTTCCTTCAGGTGTTGGACACTTTTATGCTCCAAAAGAGTGATAAATGAACAATATATATGTGGAAAAAGCAGAAAGAACACAGCACTAATAGTTCACTAAATACAGTATGGAATGTTCTCTCAATAATATATAGGGTTTTCACTTATAGATTTTTTTCTGTTCAGATCGGCTCATCAATAGCATCCCGATTCAGCAAAAGGATCCTCTCTGGTTTCACACACATTTGGTCTCCCATGAGTAAAAAGGAAATTCTCTTTATTAAAAAGGATTAAAACAATCCAATATGCACTTTATCTCTCATAAGTCAATGAAGAGACCATGTGAAAGTTGCCAATAAATTTTATTTACAAAAAATTAAAATATCCAAAGCATCATTAATATAACTTCTTCCTAATCGGTATGTACTTTTTACCGCAAGACTCTGCAGAAGGTGATCACAACAGCATATGGATGGAAATAGCTGTACGTGCCCGGATGCTGCATGTGCTTGCGGCACTGGTACAACTCCCACTACCACCAATCTGTTTTAACTACGATCAGTAGTTTTTTGCAGAGAATTTGAGATAAGACTGCAAAAGACTTAGAAAATCCTGGTTTGAACTATTAAGTGTATATTGTTGTTTGATGACAGCAGTGATTGTATTTTTTGCTTATTTGAATATTTTCAGAAATTCACTTATTCACTTATTATGCAGGGCTGGATCCAGACTTAAGTAAGTGCTTGAAATTAGTTACTCCTGGGCTAAACCATGTTGATTGCAGGGGAGTCATATTTCATCTGTTGCAAACAGTATTAGAGTTGTGAGATGATGTTTCCTATCCCAAGTCTAAATAACAGTGTGATTGTAAAGCTGGTCACTATCTGTGTGCTGTAAGCAATTCAAAGAAATATCCCTGCATGCAAAGGATATAATTAACTTGACTCCCCCTGCAATCAGGAGTAACTAATTTCAAGCACTTACTTAATTTTGGATCCATAATGAAGAAGCTGTTAATTGGGATTTTACATATAGTAATTCAGTAAGCATATTTACTACATCTATTGGAAGTTTTCTGAAAAAAAATTGTATCCAATTTTTTTCATATACATCTCTTTACATTTTTTCCACATATATATCATAGAGGAAACATGATCTGGCTCAGGTCCAGGAGCAAGCCATACAGTGGATGGATTATAAGTGCTTAAATAACTTTTATAAAAAAGAACAAAGAAATATACATAATGTTAGTGATTAATTGAAAAAAACAAAATATGTAATTTTTGTTTCATATATGTCATGCTCTGGGCTTTCTTCTAGCTTATTCAGATTTTATATATTAAAACCTTAGAAATATTATATCTTTTGTGAAAAAGTATAATACTAAATGTGTCTATTTTATAACTTTATATATTTTTGACATTTCCATAAAAAAAAATGTAAGCCTATTTACATAATTTAAATGCACAATATTAATAGAATGTCAATTTGAAAATATAAATAAAATTTTTGGGCCATTATAATTATATGTGTCTAATACAGTTTAAGGTTCATGTACTGATATTGTAGTGAAAATAACCTTTAATTATGACTTACTATACTAATTTTGTTATATTTTTCTTTTTTTGAACATGTACTTAACTAAGATGCCTCTGCAGCACCCAACTTAGTCAGAGGTAAAGAGTAGAATTTACCTGAACGGTAATGTGTAAGTTACAGAGAGGTGAGGATAACAAAGGAAAACTCAAAGACAACTAACACCAGTATAAAGCTTAATAAATTTGTTTTTATAAATATTTTCCCTTTTTGGGTTCTTCAGATTAGCAGGAAACTTAGCTTGTTTTAGGTTCGCAGGAAACTTAGCTTGTTCAACAAATAATTAAAACTTCAAATAAGGCTTTTGTTAAACACCAGCCAAAGACATCAATTAAGAATTTGTGACAACAACTTTCACAACTATCAAATAATAAGTTACAATTGAAGACAATAACAATTTGTCTAGCTCTTCTTAGAACTGACTGAGAATGAAAATTACAATTGTTACTTACACACAGCTCAGCTCCAATATAACAATTGCAATCTTCCAAACATTCAATATAAACAAACTGAAGTAATACACACAGTTTCTAGATCCGCTACCCCAATATAGTTCAGTTAGCTCAAGACACCTTTTCACTCAATTTGACTCCACTACCTCAACTCTGCAGCCACCTCTCCGTCAACAATGTGGATCTATACTTAAACAGAGGAGATCCTGAACTCTGCGTCTCAGCCTCCATGATTTATCCCTCCGATTCCCCTATAATATCAATCTCCGCTTCCTCCGAAGGTCCTTCGATGCTCTCTATCCAGCTACGCACACTAGCAGCCCAGTTCACTCGCCAACCGCTCACTAACCCCCACTCTGACGCACTACTTTCCCCTTTTATACCCTGCAGGCTCCTCCAAAAGTTCCCCATGTGCCACACAGTGCGCTCTGCTCTCCCAATCTACCGCTGCCTCGCATTAGGAACAACCCCGCATACCAACGACTGCCAACCCACACAGCACCCGCGCCAGCCGCAGCTGCCCCCTTTGCCCTCTCACCTTGCCAATAGCAGCCTTCCCTGTAATCCAGCAATTACAGCAGACACTGTTATCGGAATGAAGCCGCCACCGCCATGGTAACCCACAGGAGCACCATACCAGTGTTATGTTGAATATGACCTTAACATGTATGTTTTCTGTTATGCAAGTTACATGTTCTATAAAGATTTTACTTATTCTCATCAGCTGGACACCCTTTCCTAGGTTGCATAGGTGGCCTCTTAGGGCCCCACGGATCAGGGGGCCTCGCAGAAACCAGAATGAATGCCTTAAGTAACAGCTGACCTTGCCGCAGACTGTAGCCTAGGACCAACCAGCTTTATATCCAATTGTTCAGGATATTGCTGGCCACAGACAGGTCATGGCTACAAACCTTACTCACATTTTCCCTTCAGTGGAATATCATAGGAACAGGCTGTGTTTTCTGGATGCTAAACTAAGCTTTTAAACTAAAAAGCCTAGTGGATGAATGGACAGAAGAGGGTGAAAGAGAGGAGAATTGGGGGAGATGGAAGGCTAGAAGGTGGTGACAGTTACACTGCCGGCCATCTTCTCCATCGCCTGTGGAGTCTTTGGGGTGGAGGGCTTGGAGGTTGCTCCCCGACTTCCACATCAACCTCCTAATGGCATTGCTGTCTCCTCTCATGTTGTAGCCCTAGTAAATAAAAAAAATGCACATTATTAATTTTTAAATATGTGAAATTTTTTTTCATTTTAGCTAATTAATAGAATAAAAACACCATTTAATTACTAAAAAAATATTTTAAAAAAATTGTAATTATGACACATTTGTGAAATATACCTCTGTAACTGATCTAACCTACAGTGGATATTACACTGCCCTGATTTAGGTATTAGTGTACTCAAGTTAGGGTATCTATTAGACACAAAATATGGTGATTTACTGAGGGTTGAGTCTGAATTTGAAGTAAAAGAATGATATTGATTAGAATTTTTAACAACTAAATATTTATTGTTACCCCTATCCAGGGGCGGATTAGGAAATAAAAGTGGCCCTGGAAAAAAAATCTTAAAGTGGCCTCGGATTACTAATTATTGATACCCGCAAAAAATATAGTGAAGTATCGACTCACCGTTTTGCAGTGATCTGTCTTGGGATGACTTGCTACTAGCTCTTGACGTGTTGAAAGCTGTTCAGGAAATGTTGATTGAAAATCTTCTCTTCTTGATTGAAGATGCTGCTCCTCTTGATATTAGATGCTGTTCAGCCTCTACTGGCTCTTGACATGACGTCCTCCTGCTTCCTGTTCTGGGGTGCCGCTGCTAATGACCATTCGGTCACTAGAGGTCCCCCCTTTTATAGTGTTTTAGACATCATAGACACTAGAGGCTGCATCTCTCGCTCCTTCGCTGCCAAAAATCCACGAGATCCGACGCAGGATTTGGAAGTTTGGCCTTGGTGACTTCCAAGGCGCGCACAGAGATCTGATCTCCGACAGAAGTCTCTTAGTGATTGCCGCACAAATCTGTCCACAAATAAAACATATCTGTCACACACTGAGCTTGGGCAGAGCACCACCACAGTATAGCAGTGCCCCTATACAGTACACAGCCCCATACAGTACGCAGCCCCTTGGGGAGCTGGACACATGATGGGAATACTAGGGGGGAGCTGGACACATGATGGGAATACTGGGGGGGAGCTGGACACATAAAAGAAATACTGGGGGAGTTGGACACATGATGGGAATACTGGGGGGGAGCTGGACACATAAAATAAATACTGGGGGGAGCTGGACACATGATGGGAATACTGGGATGACAGGAGAAATGATGGGGGATTCTAGGGGTCTGGAGACATGATGGGTGATACTGGGTTGCTGGAGACATATAATGAGGGATACTAAGGGGCTGGAGACATACGATGAGGTTACTGGGGGTTTGTCTGCGGTGCTGTGTGACAAGGGGGTGCGTACTGTATGGGGCTGTGTACTGTATAGGGGCACTGCTATACTGTGGTGGTGCTCTGCCCAACCTCAGTGCGTGACAGATTTGTTTTATTTGTGGACAGATTTGTGCGGCAATCACAAAGAGACTTCTGTCGGAGATCAGATCTCCGTGCGCACCTCGGAAGTCACCAAGGCCAAACTTCCAAATCCTGCGTCGGATCTCGTGGATTTTTGGCATTATGAGAATCTACCTTGCGCAATACAGGATCATTCATGTGAAAGACCATGCGTATTTTGTGATGGAGTGCGTGCACAGAACGTTCATATGGAATACTTACACATATTTTATGCATAAAATTGACTAATGTACATAATTTTGGATCAGGTCCAAGGAAATATGAATAGATACCATTCACAGTAAACATTTTTTATTAGGATTAGATAAATTATAAAAGGCAAAGTCATTGGATAGTGTATAACTAATTGCCCTCAAAACAAAAGAAAATAAGTCCAGAAAAACCAGCATCCCTTCATTAATAATTATTTATAAAACATTAGTTGTATTCTAAATTTGTCTTTGTCAGCCATAGACAAACTTAGTCACCCAAGGTGTTGTGAAATTGCATCTCTCAGCATGCTTCAATAAAACTAGCTGATCTGATATCTTATCTTTCAAAGCACATAGAGGAATGCATGTCCTCTTCATGCAGCAAGAAGGTAAAAATCTGATGGTGTAGGGATTATGAGTTGGTGACACTGCTGATAATTTATTTAAAGTTGAAGGTCCAATTATCCAACTTAACTACAACAGCATTATGCAGCAATAGAACACTAAATCTAATTTATGCTTACTTGGCACAGACAACTAAAACATACCATCAAGCTGTATAAGAACTGTTTGACTAAAAAAGAATGTAAAAGAATCCTATTATAAAATAAAAATAATTATACAGCTTGATTTCAGAGATTATATAAATGTATATAAAGCTATACATATTTGTAAAAAACAAAACAATTCTAGTGCTCCCTACACCCTAAAACATATTTTGAAATAAAAAGTATATGACTATGGGCTGGATCCTAACCTACGGGCACCAAACGGCTGCACAAGGTCATTATGGCCAGCATCATAGCAGGGAGTGCATGGGGCACTCCTAACTTTTACGATCAGGTATGCAGCCTTACAGGGCTTCCCCCATACTGTCCACCTTCACGGCAGAGATACAACATGCGTAATGGGGGGGAAAGTCCCCTTTTTGTAAGGGCGCACAACCTTCTAGACGGGAATTACGTACGCACTGTATGTCTTTCCCCTGTCGGCTCCCCTGTGCCAATGTATCATGTAAAAAATAAACCATCAGGGGGCTGGAGCTAGCCGCAAGATGGTGAAGACGTGAGTCTCCTAAGCTCCCGTGGACCATCCTGTGTGCGGTGACCCGGTTTCTCTGCCTCCAAATCCACTCTGGGTGTCCTCTGGATGTAATTGGCGGTACAGTTGTGACCGCACTGCGGGCCTGGTGAGCGGTGGCGGTGAACCTCCGGAGCTTCAGACGGCGGGAGAGGTGCCCGGCGGGTAAGTGCTGCCCTAACAACAGCTGGGGGAAAGTAACTTGGCAGCTTCCCTCTCTCACTTCTATGGCTCCTGACTATGCTGGGGAGTGTTTGGAGGCTGGAGAGGCAGTCAGAGGTCCGGAGTGACCGAGTCCCTGTTTTGGCGCCAAATTAATGCAGCGTTGGCGCCATCTTGAGTACATGACCTGCGTGCACTAAGGTACTGAGTGAGGGTAACATCTCTGCATTTTGCCTGCGCATTGTTCTCTAAAGAGCTCTCTGCCCAGAGCTGAAGGTGTGGCTGAAGAATGCAGGTTGGCAACTGACACCTTCAGCTCTCTGCCCAGAGCTGAAGGTGTCAGTTGCCAATCTGCATTCTTTATATTTCCTTAACTTCTATATAGGGAGGAATTTAAATTGTGTTGCTGACTACAGTGCTTACTTATATTGAGACATCCCCTGAAGCCTATCAGAGTCTCTGTCCTTGTGGATTATAATAATTGTAGACTTTCCCTGTTGCTACTGATCTAGTACTAGGCTCTAAGGGAATTTATAAGTTTCTGCCTCACTGCTGCTGTTCCTGGAAGTCTTGAGTGGATACAAATTTATATTTTCCTTTGTGGAGCTTTTGGTTCACACAATACTTACCACTTCGCTGAATATTTTGTTGAGACTCCCCCCAATTGCACAAGCAGGATTTACAATTTCAGCCTCCCTAGCGTCACTAAGTTCAGTTTTGCCTCACCCTCACTATATTAGTAGATCCTGGTTGATTCCACATATAGCTCTCCTCCGGCATTACTATCATGGGAAAGTCAAGTAATGCTGCGTCTACGGCGGCCAAACTCGAGAAATATGCCTGTGGCTCTAATACCGGGTGTTCACAAGGACAATCATCCTCTTCCCCAGCACCTGTGGATATGCCTGCACCTGAGCCACCTGTGGGCACAGAGCCTGCCTCCCCCTCCCTGTCACAAATTTTGCAAACAATATCCGACTCCAAATTAAGAGTGACAGGGAGGATAGGAGAGGTGCAGATTGATCTTTCTATCATATGTCTAGAGTTACAAACGGTGCATGAATGACTTGGCGAGGCAGAACATCGCATCTCAGACCTTGAAGATCAAGTTAACCCTATGAGGGGGCAATTAAACCAGCTCTCATCCCAAGTTAACTCCTGGAAAGCCAATATGGCTGACTTGGAAGGCTGCTTAAGACAGAACAACATACTTCTCATAAAAGAGTATGGCAGGGAGGCCTTCTTCTCTCATTTTGCTTTTGAAAGAGCCCACAGAATGCCCCCGCAGCCCCCCCGCCCTGGGGCCCCACCACAGACACTTATTGCAAAGCTTCTCCATTATCAAGACCGTGACAACATTCTACAGCTTTTCAGACGGAGAGGCCCCTTGCGATTTGAAAATGCAGAGATTTCGGCGTACCCGGACTTTGCTGCGGAAGTTCAGAAGGATAGGGCCAAGTTCCTTCCAGTTAAGAGGCGTCTGCGGGACCTCCAAATCCCATACGC
>WWET01007421.1:40455-51624 GCA_011038615.1 Limnodynastes dumerilii
CTCCCGTCTTCGGGTCAATGCGGATTGTACCTTGCACTTTTTTGGTTCCTCACAAGAGGCGATGGATTGGCTGGAGCGGTAGGAGCCCAGAGACGTACCCCGCCGTTGTGAACTTATAGACTACTACTGTCTGGACTTTATTTAAATTTTCTGCTCTTTGAATATCCTTTCTCAGATAAAAAGTGGTTAATTTTTATAAGCGCCTAGTTAGTATATTATACCTATACTGCTTAATTTTTTATGCCGGTTTCTATGGTATATATAAGGTATCTGGGGAGTAACCTGATGTTGGAAATGTGGGAGGGAATGTTTACCTGTTCAATTTTTTTATTTTTTTTTTGTTTCTTTTCTATGGGTCACCAACACATTGCATATTAGTGGAGCTATCATCTTATGTATAGCTTTAGGTAATAGCCCTTCCTGGTTGTGGAAGGATTCTTTTTCTTTGTTTCCTCACTTAAGTGAGGTGTAGTCTAGGGGGTTAAATGTGCGGGATTAGGTATTTCTCAAGTTTTAGAGATAATATAGGGTGGGACTGGGGGGTGTTTTTCTCATGGTAAATTTCAAATATTTTTTATTTTTTGGGGGGGCATCTGGGCTAATATCAGTACTTCTTCTTATGGTGTTTATGCATGGGGAATTGCAGACCTTCTTCCTTTACTGAGGTTAGAATTTGGATCCTTTGATAGGAGATATTTGTATTTCTGTTATAATACACTACTGTTCACGTGTGCAGTTATGGGTTCTTTCCTGACTCATTATTTATCTTATGCTTTATGGTGCAACCGATAACATTCTTTGTCTTGGAACACTAGGGGCCTTAATGACAAGATCAAATGCTCCTTGGTGCTGAATGAACTGCGAATAAAGCTGATGTGGTGTGCCTAGTCGAGACCCACTTGGTAGGCGGGAGGCTGTTTGCTTTGAAGAAACGTTGGGTGGGCTGGGCATATCACTCGGTACACAATTGCAACTCAAGAGGAGTTTCAGTCCTTGTCAGAAAGGGGATTGGGTTCTTATTGGACAAAATTCAGACTGATCCATATTGTCGGTATGTGTTTATTAGGGCCACAATTGATTCAGTTCCAATTCTTATTTTGGCCATGTATATACCCCTCCTTTTAATAGTGATGCTCTCAAAAAGGCTGCAGAATTTATTGCTGATACCCCTGTTGTGTGCATGGGAGATTTTAACAACGTCTTAGATAAAGTAATGGATTGTTGGAGGGAATCCTCAGCTCCTATACTCCCCTCACCAACCCCCTTTCCTAAATGTATGGATACTATTGGGTTGGTGGATATTTGACGGTTAAGGAACGCAGGAGTTTTTCAGTTTTCCTGTCAATCAGCCACTTATTCTCCCCTGTCTCATATAGATTATATTCTCCTATCTCCCTCCCTGGTCCCCTATGCCCAATCAATTCAGTATCTTCCGAGGAGTATCTCAGACCACTTTCCAATTCTCCTGTCATTAACCCTGAGAAAGGATAATATCCTCAGATTTTGGAAGTTTAACCCGTACTGGCTAGACTTGATGGGTGCGGGGTCAGACCTTGTAGAATGGGAGAGCTACTTCCGAGATAACTCTGATTCAGCCAATTCTGCAATTGTGTGGGACTTATTTAAATCGAGGGTCACTTACTGCAAATGTTGCCAGGAAGAAGGTGTTCTATAGGCAGCAGGAGAAGTCCCTGGAAAAGGAGTGTCATGTGCGTGAGGCCCAGTATATTAGAACCCATTCTGAAAATGATAGAATACAGTGGTTGAAGGCACAGAGGGAATGGACTGATTGTCTCTTCACTAAGTCCAAAAGACTTCTCCTATTTGCAGGTCACTTGACATACTGTGAATCGGATATGGCAGGATCCTATATGGCATATCTGGCTAGAGGGGATTATGAAAACAGACATGTCCTCGCATTATATGATGAACAACAGAACAGGCAGTGTAGTGCGCCTGCAATTGGGGAGACTTTTCTGCAATACTTCCAGTCAGTATGTTCCACTAAAACTTCATATGATATTTTGGATTTACATGCCTATTTAGATACCATATCATTACCAAAGTTACCTAGTGAGGCGGTAGAATTTTTAGAGTCCCCTTTTTCTGCTGATGGGTTGGAGGAGGTTATTGGTTCCTTTCCTGGCAATAAGGCGCCTGGGGTAGACGGTCTCCCTATTGAGATGTATAAAAAGTTTAAGGAATTCTTTATACCTCACTTACTAGACACCTTTGCTAGGCTATTTGAGTTGCGAACTCTTCCACCTTCAATGGCTGAAGCTTTGATTGTTGTTATTCACAAGCCTGGTAAGGACCCGATGCTCCCTGAGTCATAAAGACCAATATCCATATTGACCACAGATATTAAGATCCTAGCCAAACTACTCTCAACTAGATTAAATCGGGTAATTTCATCAATTGTCCATCCAGATCAAACCGGTTTTATGCCCGGTAAGTCTACCTCTATCAATCTTATACGGCTTTTTACGCAAATCAAGGTACCCCATGAAGCTGGGGAGGAGGCAGTGGTGGTGTCCCTGGACACTGCCAAGGCTTTCGACTCGATGGAGTGGGGTTATCTGTGGGAAGTACTGAAAAGGTTTGGATTTGGGCCTAATTTTATATCCTGGTTGAAACTTTTATACTCTTTGCCTGCCGCTAGAGTGGCTGTTAATGGGTATATTACTAAACCCTTTACTCTGGGCCGGGGTGCGAGGCAAGAATGTCCCCTCTCACCGGCTCTCTTCGCCCTCGCCATAGAGCCTCTGGCGTGTGTCATTAGAGCAGATCCGAGCATCCATGGACTCCCTGCTGGGGAGTGTGTGGATAAAATTGCGATGTATGCAGATGACATGCTGTTGTTCATGGCAAGGTTGGGGGAGTCATTGCCAACTCTTCTTGCTGTTGTTGAACGCTTTGGGGTGTATTCAGGTTTGAAAGTACACCTCAAGCCTCTGATTATATTGTGGAAAACTTAATGCCAATTACAAAATGGTTCCAGGACAAGGCCCGGGTATGGAATAAACTCCCTCTGAATCCTACAGGCAGAGTTAATTTGATAAAAATGTCACTATTGCCCAAATATCTTTACGCCCTCCAACACTCCCCGATATTTGTGCCCCGCTCTTATTTTAGATCTGTTAATTCTCAGTTACTCTCCTTTGTATGAGTGGGCAAACATCATAAACTATCGTTGTCTACTCTAAATAGGAGTAAGCAGATAGGTGGATTAGCCTTTCCAGAACTATGGGCATATTATATAGCTGTTCAGGCCTCACATTTTACCTATTGGATTACGGATGAGGGACGGGGGTTGTTGGGTACCCTCCTAAAGTATTCTGGGGGGAGGGATCTCACTCCTCTCCAATTTCTCCTGAGTAATCGTTTGCATGGTCGAGGAACTCCCCTTGTTAAACAAACCATTATGGTTTGGAGGTTTATGAAAAAATTGACCCCAATACTCCCCTATGGGATAACCATTCCTTTCCTGAACTATATAAGCCGCAGAGATGCTCACTATGAAGGTGGGCTGGGATCTTCTCCCTACAACATTTATATCAAGATGGAGCTTTAATACATTTTTAAACAGTTGAAAGAAGAATTTCAACTTCACCTGGTTCAGTTTCATAGATATCTGCAACTTTGACACGCCTTAAGTACGCAATTTGAGGGATCTGTGCCCTCACTGCAGGGGTCTCCTACTGTTAAGCTACTGTCTGATGCTGCTAATAAAAGACCCATATCCTTTCTGTATTCACAAATTCAAGAATGTTTGTCCCAAGACAACTTGACAGGGCCGATACCCAAAGAGGAGTGGGACAGCTGCATCCTCATCTTTGATATATCAGCAGGTTCAATTGTTTACCTTACATAGGTCCTACCTCTCCCCACATAAACTGCTAACTATGAGGTTACGGGAGGATTCTAAGTGTCCGAAGTGTGGCTCTGTGTTATGGATACCTGAGGCTTCGTACAAAGATTGCAGATACAGTATAAAAGATAAAGGTTTATTGCAGATAGCAAGGTAACAGAACAGAACAGTACAGAAAACAGAGAATCATTGCAGACAAGATACTGGTAAGGTAACAAACTTGATGCAGGTGAGATTCTGGTAAGGTAACAGATATATACAGACAAGATAAACAGGTACAGACACTGGTACAAAGAGCAGAGATAAACAATATAAATAAGGAACCTGAATGAGCAGGCAGGAATGGAGGCAGAATCAGGAATACAGCAGAGACCAGCAACTAACACAGAAAGGAAGCAGGAAACAGAAGCAATGACCCACCCCTGTGCTCTGGAAACAAGGGGCAGATATCCCTAGTCCACAGGTGTAGGATAATGAGCACATATTGAGGAGTCCCAGACAGAGCACACAACAGCAGCCACTAGTGGTAGGTGATAGAAATGTCGATAATAAAATAACATTCAGGTCTGCCCCTATGGGCAGAACAAGAAGTAGCAGTCCAGAATGTAACATTATGCCCCCCTTTGGAAGGCGGATTCCAGACGTCTCTCAGACAAGACTCCAGAAGGTGATGTCAATGGAGGGTTTTGGGATAAGATTTCTCTCATCAAGATGGTACCGGCACAGATGGTATTTGTAGTGGAAACTGGTATTGCGGTTGGTTGTTTGAAAAGGGCCACTGGAAACAGTGTGTTAACCGCTGGTGCATATCTTCTGGTCACTGCCTCACAAAAGACACAGGTGTCCATAAGGGACTCTGTCCACTCACGAGGTTCTCCTCGGAAAGGTTTCCACTCCAACCTGAAACCTCTTTACATAAAAGTTCGCCAGGCAAACAAATTGTTTCAGGTCCCCCTCAAAATAACCCAAGTCCTCTGTTTTGGATGTCTGGATCTCAGGTTCTAGCAGGAGCAGTGGGCAGGTGATGTAGCCTCCGGCAGCTGGGCAGGTGGTGTGGCCACGGCTGGGATAGTAGCGCAGGAGTCCCCCTCTGGGGCGGCACTCTGGATGGCGACCGGACAGGTGGCACTCTGGAAGGCAGCCGGACAGGCGGCACTCTGGAAGGCGGCCTCGGGCTCAGCAGCACTATGGATGGCGGCAGGACAGGCGGCACTCGGTTTGGCAGCCTTGGGCTGCGCAGCACTATGAAGAACCTCGGGCTCAGTAGCACGGTGAGGAACCTCGGGCTCGGCAGCAGCATGAGGAGAGTCAGCAGACCGGATGGTCTGGCTCCTCAACACATGGGATTCCACAACAGATGAGGTCTCAGAGGCATGCGCCCCAACATTGGGTTCTGGAGTTGGTACTCCCCTTAAGGCCAATGGGGCACGCACCCCGACACTAGATATTAAATGGCACTGAGGACCGGCAGCGGAGGCAACACCCGAGTCTACATTTCTAAAGACTCCTCCAGAGGCCTTGGCATTAAGGACCCCTCCTGGGGTTACATTACTGGAGACCCCTCCTGGGGTTACACAACTGGACACCACTCCTGGGCTTGTGGCACTTGGAGCCCCTCCTGGGCTTGTGGCAGCCCGGTGAGGCACTTCTGGATGGGCAGCCCGGTGAGGCACTTCTGGCTGGGCAGCCCGGTGAGGCACTTCTGGCTGGGCAGCCCGGTGAGGCACTTCTGCCTGGGCAGCCCGGTGAGGCACTTCTGCCTGGGCAGCCCTGCAAAACACTCCTCCTGGGGTTGCAGGACTGAACACCCCGTCTGGAATTGCAGGACTGGACACCACTTCTGAGGGTCTGGGTCTGCGTACAGGGCAAGACTGGAGGTAGTGTCACAGAACAGCACAATAAAGACAAAGTTTGTTGTTCAAGCGATGCTTCCGCTCCTCCAGGGTAAGGGGTGAACGTAGACCACTGGCTACCGATGATGTGGTGCAGAAGTCTGAGTGTTCCAGAAGTCTGTCAAGGTGGTTTTTTCTTACGGAGGCCACAGGAGATTGGTGCAGCATGCCATCAGAATTGTTGGGGCTGCCTGCCTGAAAACTGAGTTTAACCAAGGGACTGGTGTTTACCGGAGCCCCTGATAATGGGGACAGGTTTGACTGCAGTCCTAAGGCAGTCTGCAATACAGGTGACAGTCCTTGAGGCAAACGGGGCGAGGTAGATGGTAATTTTAAGTAGCAGGACAAATTCTCCAATAGCTCAGGTAGAGTTAACAAAAGTTGTGTCATTTGAGAACGCAGAAGCAAAATCTCCATATGCAGTAGATAATCATTGGAACATATAGCAGAGGACACCTCAGGATTTTGCTGGTCAAGGTGGGGAGAAGCCATATCAGAATATTCCATGGAAGCTCCCATACTATCTTGGTGGGTCATTATGTTATGGATACCTGAGTCTTGGTACAAAGATCGCAGATACAGTATAAAATATAAAGGTTTATTGCAGATAACAAGGTAACAGAACAGTACAGAAACCAGAGAATCACTATGTACAAGAGCAAGGTAACAGACTGATGTAGACAAAATACTGGTAATGGTAATAATCTGATGCAGGTGAAATTCTGGTAAGGTAACAGATATATACAGACAAGATACTGCTACAAAGGTAACAGATATATGCAGACAAGATACTGGTACAAAGGTAACAGATATATGCAGACAAGATACTGGTAAGGTAACAAACTGATGCAGGTGAGATTCTGGTAAGGTAACAGATATATACAGACAAGATACTGGTAAGGTAACAGACTGAAAAGTAAGATAAACAGGTACAGACACTGGTACAAAGAGCAGAGATAAACAATATAAATAAGGAACCTGAATGAGCAGACAGGAATGGAGGCAGAATCAGGAACACAGCAGAGACCAGCAACTAACACACGCAGGAAACAGAAGCAATGACCCACCCCTCTGCTCTGGAAACAAGGGGCAGATATCCCTAGTCCACAGGTGTAGGATAATGAGCACATAATGAGGAGTCCCAGACAAAGCGCACAACAGCAGCCACTAGTGGTAGGTGATAGAAATGTCGATAATAAAATAACATTCAGGTCTGCCCCTATGGGCAGAACAAGAAGTAGCAGTCCAGGATGTAACACTCTGGTGATGCAGATTTCTGGCACCTGCTTTGGAATGGTCATGGGGTTCTTAAATTTTATGAAGAGGTTTGGAATTCTATTGGGTCTACTCTACCATTGTTGCCCCCCTTAAATCGCAAGACCTTTCTGTTTAGAATTAACCTCAAGGAAGACTACTCTACATTTGTATATCAATATGTTAGTATACTGGCCTCACTTGCTTTGGTTCTGGTGGCACGGAAGTGGCTGGCTTCTGACCTCCCATCCTTCCACAATTGGGTTGGGCTGGTCAATGAGGTCATGAATCACAATAAATTCTTACATACCAAACGTAAAACATTGGATTGTTATTACAAGATTTGGAATCCATGGTTAGAGTCCCCATTTGTCATCTTGTCATCTCAGGAATATACGTATGTCTCAAACATAGAATTGCTTCTATCTATCTAGAAGTCTGATTTTTCTTGATGGTACCGTTTGGGTAACTCTTCCATTGGGACTAACCTTCTTACTACCCTCTTCTGTATGGAATATATATAAAACCTAGTGTATGGGCTATAGTGTTCTATCTTGTACTAGATTGTTTTAAATTAAAGCCTGTTGTATTTATCTGTGCATGTAACTGAATACCCACATATAACTCTAAACGTTACTGTACCTGTTAGTAACACCTAAGTGGGCTCTACGTAGTTTCCCCTGCTGGAGGCTGAACTATTCATATCAACCATTAAGTGTCTCTCCTAACAAGATTGAATTGGTTAATACTTCTCCTTGTAACTCTGTACTTATGCCTTTATGTTTGTCATATTATTTTGCTGTTTCTGCCATTCTATTTGCATTTCCCTAAGTACAATTGTTTGGCCTCAGAGGAGTTTTTTTGGGGAGGAATGGGTTCTGGGAGTTGCTCCCAGTTTTTGTTTTTTGTTGTATGTTATATGTTTGTATTTTTCTGTTATTGGAAAATGAATAAATAAACAATAAAAAAAATAATAATAATAAACCATCAATATAATAAACAAAGTAGTGTGCAAGTAGTATTTGGAGAGAGGGTATTGGATTGATGTAAATAATTATTTAAGTCTTCTGTAGTTTGTTCAATTATATCTCTTTGCTGATTTTCACTTTTCCTTCATTCTCTTCTTTATTTCTTCCTTCCTTCAGGTGTTTGAAAAATTGCCTGAGTGAAAAAATTGCCTATGGAGAATGTGTCTGGAATCAATAATTATTTACATCAAGCCAAAACCCTCTCCCCAGAGACTGCTTGTACACTACTTTGTTTATTTTATTGATGATTAATTTATTTATTTATATTAATTAAAGACATTGGGCCAGATCCTAAAAGAAGTACGCTAGCGATTTTACGGTAGCCAAAGACGTAAATTCTCCGATTGGTATTTACAGCACATGCACGGCAGATGTTACGCGATGTAACTCTGATAATACATACCATTATTGTAAATACAAACGAAGAGGCGGGGAAGCAATATGAAGCAATACGTAATTATGTTAGTTAGGCGGGGGAGGCATTTAAATCGTACAGTATGGGCAGGGTTAGGCCGTCACGTATGTAGATTCACTACGTTTGTCAATACTTATGCTAGGAAAAGTTAAGGTAGGGCTCAGGCAGCGTAACGGCCAAAGTATGTAAGAGTGAGGGGAGTGTCTAGGGGAGTGCATAGAAACTACGCTAGCGTAAATACGCTGCGCGTTCAAAGGCAACTAGAACTTTTTATAAAGTGCTGTGCAATTTGCTACAATCTGCAAGAGCTACTTGGTATTTCTAGTATGGCGTTTGACATAACATTGTAAACAAACGCCATACTAGAAATACCAAGTAGTTCTTGCAGATTGTAGCAAATTGCACAGCACTTTATAGATATGCACATTGTTTCTTATCTCAATTCGTTCTCTGTGTGGGGCCAAATCTGCTTACACGGTTTAATGTATATTATTGAACTGGGTCCATTGTAACCCTTTGCCATTAAACTAATTGATCTAGGACCACTTTGATGATTTAACTTTTCACCAACCTTTTTGTATGTTGGCACTGAAAGCGTTAATAACGGAGACTTTAAATAGACTCCCATATCCAGGGCTCCTTATCCCCCTGACGAAGTCCTATTGGAAGAAACACATAGGGGCAGGACGGACATGTACCCTCTCACAGCTCTCGGTGTCTCCAAGCATTACAGACCAACCCAGGACGCTGGTAAACTCTGCACATGGCTGAGCCCGTTGAAAAGATCATTTGTTACATGCTGTTTTTAAACTACCTTTCGGTACGTTATTCACTCACTTTGTGTTGCTCTAATAAATTTTTGACCTGCACTATGGAGCGCCCCGTTCCTTCTTTTTATCCTGTTAGAAATATTGAGAGGAAAAGAACCTTCTCATTTCGGAACGCTGGTGGCGGCGGCTAGAGAAAAAATTCAGGCTAGTGCATGGAAATTAAACCAAACCTTTGAACTAAGAATTGTATGTTTGATACCTATAGAGACTAATAAGAATTGTTCATATTGCGCACTCACTTTTGTTGTGTGTGTGTGTGTGTAGGACACATCAAAGTCGTGTTTGTGCATACTATGAACAAAGTATTACACATGGCTTATTGGTGATGTACAAGCTGTTATAATTGGAACAATTTGTCCAGAGAAAACAAAGTAAAATAACGTAAATAAATGCTCTCAGTTCTAGTCCCATCTCTAGGGTTCAAGGAGTTTGAGCTATATATATATATATATAAATATATATATTAACCTAATAATCATCTATGCCATTACTAGCACTACTGAAGAATTCTGTACATAGGGCTGATGCATCTTACAGCAAATTTCCATCATTAGTGCTGTAAATTCACTTTGTTTATAGGATTGCTGCATCCAAGGGCATAAGTATAGGGGGTGCAGTGGGTTCAATTGCTACAGGGCCTGGTGGGGTAGGGGGCCTGCCAACCAAGCAATCACCCAACGCATCCCCACCTGTCCTGTACTTTACAGTTTACAATACTTTACATGAGTTTATTCTTAGCAGTGCTGTGGAATCCTTCTCTCCAGCGCTGCAATAGACAGTCATCCCGTCCAGCACTGAGTACCATGTGACTCCTGCATTCACATCATATGACTGCAGGAGTCACATGGTACATAATGCAGGGTGGGTGGGATGATTGAAACGCCTGGTGGCTTTTATCATAAGCCTCCTGGTATTTTGTCTTTTTTTTTTTTTCTAGCAGAGTGGTGGTGGAGGAGTTATGACTGCAAGAGGAGAGATTCATCACAGGTAAGGTGTAAACTGGAGGAAGGGGGTTATTGTGCAGTGACTAGAGTGTGAATAGGGGCTGAATACAGTGTGAATGGCGGGAAGGGGTTTATTGTTCAGTGACTAGAGTGTGAATGGGGTGTGAATAAAATGTGAATGGAGGGGAGGGGGTATACTGGTATGGATTGGGGCAGCTTATAAGAGTTAATTGTTGTATATTCCTTGTACCAGATAATGGTGTATAATATATCCATTATAAATACAATGGCTACAACCAAAATTTTACAAATATATACAAAAGGAAGAAGCAAAGTTCTAATATAGGTGCACACCAACATTCAAATATCAGATCACGAGATTAAAAATAGTAGGTCATTTACGCAATCTACGTACCAGTTAGGTACCTAGATTGCCTACGAGTGATCTTTAAAGACCGCACAGAGTAGTTCAGTAAGAAAGAAGCGGCGTAATGCTGCCTCGGGGAGTGTTTAGGTAGAAGTGGGAGAGGGAAGGGATTTAGATTACCCAGGGAGGGCAGGGGGGAGAGGCATTGTCCATGTGTAGTTTCCTTCATTAGGTACCTAAAAACGGGGGATCTCTCAGCACTTAATAATCATAGCATATCATAGGGCACTCCAGTATGTGTAGTAGGTACCTTGTTGCCTTCTAATGCCGCTTTCACCTTATTTGCGGTTGAATAGCCAGGGCCAAAAGGATTGCTGCATCTCGCAGCTAATTGTCACCACTAGCGCTAGCGATTTACTCCGCTTAAAAGATTACGCCACTTGCATTAGACATGACATATTCGATACCATATTATTCTTTGGGTCTTATGGACCTACAATGGGCCTGATACAGATTTAATAGTATATTCTGCATGTATAGAAAGTGCTAGGAATATCTCCCAGCACTT
>WWET01007422.1:16966-27371 GCA_011038615.1 Limnodynastes dumerilii
AAGAGGAAAACTATTTAAAACTAATAATCATTAGGACATAAGTGATATGAAGATATAAAAGTGCTATAATGGTATGTTGGTCCACATAAGCCATTGGAGTCTTTAACAGCTGTCTCTAGGTGAGATTCTGTAGCTCTGTAAGTAAAACCACATGATAGAAGACCCAACATAAGGACTCTAATGTTAGAGTTAGGACCACAGCAAAAAAGCCTTGAAAGAGGCTGGTGGTTTATTGGATAATTACAAATGTGTTTTACAGAAGTTATTTTTCTGCATTTTGATAAACATATAGAATGTCAGGTTAGCTACTGGTTAATAGCTGGGGAATTTTTCTTAATATATACATATAAAAGCTTATAAAAACAAACAAACAAAAACAAAACACCTCTCTACACTGTGACACAAGTCCACCTATCCAGCACACCTAAACTGTGTCTATAAAAACTGCAGTCACACATAAATAAAGACTACATAAACCATAAAGACTCTTTTAACCAAATACCTGCCTGTGTCTGTTTCCCATTGCCCCAACAAACTAACATATGACCAGACTCACATAGTCCCATTGAATATACCTATATCACTGAGAGCATAACCTATGGGAAAACTATCTAATTTAGATGATGTGGGATGATCTCTATAGTCCTGAGTTTACTTCCTCCTGTACAGCAAGTTCAAGAAAATGTTGCCATGAACCACCCCAGCCACTCTTTTCTCTTCCCTATATACTTCTCTAGAGCTTCACAAACCATCCCCCTATGCTTGATTTATCCCTCTATCCTCCTCATACAAGTTACTAACTTTTGATACAGTTGTTATTAGTTTTGCGTCCAGGCTCATCTTCCTCTCATGCCGCTCTATCTCGGTGTCTCCTTTATGTCAAACACTCCACTGGCTTCCTGTCTGCTTCAGACCTCTCTTTAAACTCCTTACAGGAGTACAGGAGCAGTGGGGAAATAAAAAAAAATGCATTAACAGCAACAGACCATTGTATAAGAATGGTTAGAAAAAAACCCAGAAAAAGAAAACCAATGTGGTTTACAAAAGAGGTAGCAACTACAGTGAAAGAAAAAAGATGGCCTTTCGGAATTATAAGCAATCTCAGAGTAATGATGATAGGGAGGTGTATTTTACAAAGCAGAAGGAGGCTAAAAAGGTTATCAGAGCAGCAAAGGCAAAACTGAAGAAAAATTGTCCCACTTGGTACAAAAAGGGGACAAAAGCTTTTTTAGGTATATAAATGTAAGGCAAAAAACAAAGGAGGGTATCGTAAGGCTCAAAACGGAAAGTGGAATTCTTATTGAGAGTGAAAGGGCTATGGCTGATCATCTTAACAAGTATTTCTGTTCAATATTCACAAAAGAAAGAGAGGGGAAGGGTCCACTTTTGAATGGGAAGACTATTAATACAGTATGTAATACTAAAAATTAAGAGTTAACATACAGTAAACATATAGAATCTTCAATTATGATCCAATGATAAATATATGTAATGGGCATTAGATATTAACCCTATGACTAATACCAAATAATTAATGGATTCTCAAATAAATACTAGTGAACAAACTAATGTAATATATAGCACATAATAATCAAACAATTTATAATATCCCGCTTTTTAGGTAGATGTTTCAAATCCTAGACTATAGCATATTTGATACTTAGGTTAAACATTCGTTCACAGCGCTTAACGTTGAAATCATTTATTATAATTCTGAAATATAAATACACACATATTAGTTTAAAGTAGTTACAGTAAAGCAGTACATATACATCAAGTACATAAATAATGAAAATTCATTAATGACATAAATTTAAAATCATACAATAATTCAAATCAGTCAGAATATAAATATATACATATCTATCCAGAATAATTAATGGCAATATTCTCATGGCTCATAAGGAGTTAGATACTCATCGCTAGATGAAAATTGATTTGCATATAAGCTGTAAATGAAAACTTTCTTATTTCCTCTATTCCTAGGCAAAATCTAGGAGAAGGGATTCTAGGGGCAACTATAGATCAACAAAATTCTTACATTCTCCAATCCAAGGCTGAGGAAAACGAATCCCAATTAGAGTTCAGATGTGGACTCATGCTCCCAATATTCATACTTATTTGATTGGGATCTCCCCCCTCCTGATCTCGGTCTAGATAGAGAGGTCCAGGGAGCAGATATGCAACCTCTGGACCTCCAGTATCCCAAATGGAGGCCAGGATGGGGGCCCCCCAATCCAAAACCCACTACTATATAGGGCAAAGAGAAACATAGTAATAAAAAATAGTCAGCAGATCATCCTGCAAATGCTTAGATGATAAATATCCCAAATACACTGAACCTTTGCAAACAAATAACCCCTGGATATGTTAATTCATCCAAAATGGGGTAATTAATCTACTACCCTGGTTGGGTGATTGATCCAACAACATTGAAAATAAGTAGTCTAACTCACACAGTCTAATAGATTTCAATTTTCAATTTTCATTATCTAAACTTTATATTTTAATCTTGATATATTATTATTGTTAAAATTTATACGTTAACCTTCCAGTAGTTTGTTATTGTTGGTCTTACTTTTTTCCTTTTGTTTTTTATGCTGGATATACAATGAGTTAATGCTCACGTCTATATTAATTGATTTGTTGACGCCCTTTAAAAAGGGATTTGGGAAACAAACAGACCATTTATGAATTTTCCTCTGAAGAAATCCCCAAGAGGGAAGAAAGGCGTCAGTAATTAAGACAGATACTGTACCATATGCATGATCTATAGTCTGCCTATCTCCGTTACTGCTCCGCTAACCTTTACCAGCTATTGCTACCTCATTGGCATAATTATTGTTCCGCTAAGCCAACTAGAGCTATGAAACTCTAAGCTGATCTCCGAGCCCGTCTCCATCTCCCCCTGTACCCACTAACCAGTGGGACAGGGTCATCGGAGAAACTAGGAGTCTCGTATAACAGCCCAGCAACAAGTTACACCTCTAACGAGGCGCTGTAATGCGGGGACTTTACTTGGATCATTATCCTAAAAGGGATCTTTTATTTATTACAGATAGGAATACCTGTCCTCTACATCGTGCCTGTGCAGCTAGTTGCGGGGATGCCCGCCTTGCTGCTAGACGGCACGAGTATTCCTGGTTTCCACATCCACTCTACAAGAGCAAGATAAGTACGATAACATTTGCTATAATATTTTCATTGGATCATAATTGAAGATATCATTATCATCTGGAATTATACTTATACATCAATTTGAACTGTTTGAATTGCTTGATATTGCTTGACAGCTTATCACATTACATTCATTACAGATTTGAATATTTGAATCATCTACATCAACAACATCTAAGTACTATTCAATTGTTATTGACTGTTTTTTTCACCATTTTGCAAGATTTATATATTATTTCATTGAGTATCAACCAGGAATTTATTTTTGTAAATTGTGTTTATTTATAATTGAATAGAAACTAAAAAAGGAAAACGAATACCAGCGCTAGCAACAAAAAGTGGTTTATATATACCAATAAGGGGAACAACCCCTATTAGAAAAAAACACACACCTGTGTGTGAAATATCGATGATGCCTGCAATAAATGATAGAACAACCTTCCAGTAGTTGATAGTAACTTAAAACAGTTTATTAAACAATTTATTATACCAATTTTAAAAAGTAAGTATTTTAAATTAACTGAGAAATAGAAATATAAAATCAGTAGATGGCAATAAAGATAGCTGCCTATAAAACTAATAAACTAGGGAAGCTGATGATAAAAAACAAATAGGGGCCCATATATATGCAATACTACAGAAATTCCATTAAACTATATATAGCTGAATTTATAAATATTATTTACAGATAGATTTAAATATATAGAGTTATCCGCACATATACAAATGTTCTCAACATTAAATGAATTTAGAATTTAGTTAAAAAAACCTAGCAGCCACTATTTTAGTTTGCTTGTAGCAATTTAAACCGTGTACAATTATCAAGAAGATGTAATATCTGTCCGATTTGGATGGTAAATCTGCGGTTAGCCACAAAATTATTTTGTCTTCTAGATCAAATGAAACCCTACTGTGGATATAGTTGTAGAAAGATGTTTATAATGATAATAAATAGATCACAGCTCTCCCATAATATCAACAAACATGCATAGAGTAATTTGAAATGAATTGATCCACTGGTAGGCACTTTCTACAGATACACATATACCCCTTTATTAGGTTTCCACAGGGGCTTTTTCCATACTACCACAAGATTAAGTACAAGCAAATGATGGATAGATTCTCACTCTTAAATTGTTATTTCACCGCAGGGTAATAATTGTATATAGACCGGCACCAAATAACGTAGTTGTCAGTAGGGCGTTGTGTGTGTCCCACGCCGTTATCCCGGCCTTTGTGCTAGAAGCCCGGTACTCCTGCTGTGAGTGGTGTGTGACTCGGCATGTGAACAAGTACTGACCATGAATCAGATGTTTTGTGGGCAGTTCTTACCAGAACCCCAACTGTTACTTGCAGTCTGTGTGTCCATTAGATTAATTCATTTCAAATTACTCTATGCAAGTTTGAAGATGAAGTATGATTCCCTTGCAATCAACATGGTTTAGCCCAGGTGCAGGGCCAGCAACAGAAATCTTAGGGCCCGTAACACTCAATTTCTTCTTGGCTCCCTTCTCCCCAATGAATCAGTTAAATAAATAAAAATTATAAAATAACACAAAGGATAAAGTAAAAACATAAAATAACCACAATACCAAAATACCAAATACCAAAAAACACATTTATTTACATGTATTTTTATTTAATTTAACTTGTTTTTAACATGTAATCTTTGGTAAACTTCCTTTTTTTTGGTCATCAGTCAAGGTATAATTTATACAAGCAGTATTACAGGACATTTATAAATCCAACAACATTTAGAATATAATAACAACATATCATGGCTATAGAAACTTAGCAATTATCTGAACAGGCTTAGGGAGTAGATAGAAGAGGGGGATGCAAGGTCACCTTCAAAAAAGAAGTTGTGGAGTTCAGGGGTATGTGTTAAAGGTGAGGGCTCAGGGGCATCAAAAACAGGAGGGAGTAGATCCTATAAAGCACATATGGCTAAGCCACAGAAAATTTACAATATTATTTTACAATTGTAAGGTTATAAGTCACTGCAAATTACAACAGTCTTCTTAATTTAACAGATGCAAAATCATTGATAACATTAGTAAAGTCAATTTTGCATGGCAGTTTATGTTCAATTGAAAGCAATGTCAACCCATTCAATCTATTTTCAAGCATTGTTGCTCGCATGGTTTTTAATTATGGCAAGTTTGCTAAATGCCCACTCACCTTCAGCAACTGTAATTGGAAGAGTGCAGAAAATTCGTAGACCAATGCATACTTCTCCAAGTATAATTGTATTGAGCAGTGAAAGTGGACCACAGACAGACTCTTCAAATGTTGCATTGAAAGTCGATTTGAGATGCATAGCTTCACATTCCAACATAGAAGTAAGGTCATTTGGATAATTTTATTTTAGATTTTTATAGTGATGATGGATTTATTGTTCACTCATTTTTTGAAAACAAACTTGAGATATAATTCATGTGTTGAAACCTATGTTTGAGTTCAGAGATGATTGAATCCATTATAACGAAGAACACATTTCTTTAAAATTTTTCTTCAGGATGTACATCACTGCCTCTTCGGTTGTGCGGATTAAACTACACAGGATGGCTTTTGCTTCAGAAAGAATACTTGCCCATTGGTCTCGTAGTGATTGCATTTCTGATATCAGATCTCTTATGTTTGCTGTTGCTATTTCAAGAGTAATAGCTCTTGACTGCAGAATTAGATTTCTCTCATCAAAACTTTCAAAAATCTTTATCCAGATTCCCGCCATTAGCACAGCTTTGAAACTCGAAAAGTAGTCACGTAAACCAACAACCTCAGAGTAGACTTCATGTGTCAATTTTGTCTTTCTGGTGGTGATTAATTCTTTAAGGCTTCAATAATACTAGGAAGGTGCTGAGCAACTGAACGTGCCGCTTCTTTTTTGGCACTCCAACGAGTGTCACTTTGACTGTGGAGAGAACAGCCTGTTTTTCCTGTCAGTAAACTCCATCTGTTAGGACTGCTACTAAACAGAATATAAAGGCGATTAACACTCCCAAAAAAAGTTATGACATCTGGGCAGCATGATGCAGCATGGACACCAACAAGGTTCAGAGAGTGTGCAGCACATGGTGAATAAATTGCAGTTGGATAGTTTTCTTGAACATGTACCTGGATTCCTTTAAGTTTCCAGACATGTTACTTATAGCCTTGCCTTCTGCAATCAGCTTTGTTGATGCCATGGTGTTGCAACCTTCTTAACACTTCATCTGCAATTTCATTTCCTGTTTTATGTGAGAAGTCAAAAAACTCAATAAACCTTTTATGAGTGGACCATTGTCTTGATTCTGCATCTTTGTGAATGTAACGTACAATCATGACATTTTTCTGAATGTGAGCTGCGTCTGGTGTAGCATCACAAATTAGTGAAAAATAAATAGCTTCTTCTCTTTCCTGAAGAATAACCTTCAACACATGTTTTCCACACAAATCAATAAACACTTTTTGAGTTTCATGTGACATGTAATTTGTTCGAAGTCGTTTGCCAGCATCTTGACTCTTCTTCATTTTCATCAAATGCATTTCTAACACTGGATCATAATGGGAAAGTTGTTTAAGACAGCCTAAAAAGTTGCCATTGTATACATCCCCTAGTTTCGAGATTCCACGAAATGCCAGACCACGTGAACTTAAATAGATTGTCACATAAAGAAACCGTCTCAGCAAGCAAATCAACTTCTCTTTTTCGGCAGTTAACTGATTTTGTAGTTGACTGTCAATTGCTCTGCTGTCTCCCCTAACAGCATGTTCAAGTGTTCTCCCCTGCAAATAACAAACCCTGTGCTAAAGGCTGTTCTCGTGTTCAGGAAGTCTTTTATATAGCTTGTGCCATATGTATTTTGTTGGTTGGAATCTTTATGCTGTAACAAGAGAACTTGTTTGATATTTAGTATGGGAACTGGATAAAAAGTCAGGATGGGGCCCAATATAGTGCATTATTCTTCAAACTCGGGGAGTCTTCTCACGTACATTTGATATATGGGTATATAGTAGGTAAGTGGGAAATGACTTTCCTTTGATGTCTACAGGTAGTTGCCTAACCATTTCTTTTAGCTTTTCTTCAGTGTTCAGACCAAATTGTACAATGAATTGCTGATCATTGTCCGTTAGCACATGAGGCCAATCACTGGGATCCTTTGGGTTAAATGTACTCTCCTGGGTCACATCCTGCTCCATACTGCTGGGGCCTGGTCTTTCTTCAAGTATCTCATAGGTTAGAGGTACAGTCAAAGAACGTAATTCGGGAATGGCTGAACTTGAAGTTGTTGCTTCACAAGTTGCATGTTCATCAAGGACATCTTCCACATTCCCAGTTGACATCTCCAAACTTGAAGTTGCAACTTCTACATCAGTCTTCTGTTTCTTATCAAAGTACTTGAAAAGTATATTTTTCTTATTCAGCTCTGCCGCCTTCTTTTCAGTGTCTTTTTTTATTCCTTCTTTTTTGTGCACCTGATGCATCATGACGATACCTAGAGAGATACAATTTATTTTATATGTGTTCAGACTATCCTTTAGTAATACCTTTGCTCTTAATAGATCCTGCATGCACTACATGACTTTTAGCTTCTTTAAACATAATTTAATTGAATTTAGCATAAAACATTATATCAAAATTAAGATTAAATGTGCAGGCAGGTTTGTGAGCAACTGACAAATAGAAAGTTTATTTCCGCTAAATTAAAACTACACTGTTAAAAATAATTCATTCCTAAAAAACAATTACATTTTTTCATATCCAATAATAGGTCATAAAAAGATTCTTGCGTTAGCCTGAATTTTTTTAGGTGTAAAATATATAAGTGAAAAAACATAAAGAGTACTCAAAAACAATGTACTAAGTCTCCAGAAGATAAAAATATGGAAAAAATCCAAAATCTACACAATGTAATAGTCTATTGAAAGTATCTATAGCTCACAGATTCCAACACAATCTAGAATAATATATTTAAAATATTAAGGTTAGGGTCCTCTGCTGACTGCACACAGGTTCCATCACTAGCCAGAGGATCTCCACCTACTGTTGGTCTGCAGCCCAGATGGTGGGGATGAGCTTGGCTGCAGACCAGCAGTATGTCCAGTTCTTCTGGCTAGTGGTAGAGTCTTTGTACAGTCAGAAGAGGACCTCTATCAATGAGGTCTGACCTCCTCAGTAAAATAATCACAGCTACAGTAAATATTTGGTTAAACAAACACAACAGCACTATATGAGAAACACACAGGCCATAAAAAAGAAAATGGCAAAAGGTATAATAAAGCTGAAAAATTGACATAGAGTCCATCCTGGATTGCACAGTTAATAAGATAAGGAAGAATGGATTCGCTAATCTACGCACCGTAGTTTCAATGGGTCTGATCCAGACCTATGCTTGGATGCGGTTTTACGCTAATCGTAAGCGTATAAACTGCCATTTGTACTTACTGTGCATGCATGGGGCAGATGATACGCTCATGTTAGGGTCTGAAAATCTTTGTGTATAGGCCTTAATCGTAACGGCTTCGTATTAATGATCATGGGGATGTGCCTGCCATACAAAAGCTTTAACCATGCACCGAGGGCGGGGTGAGAATTTAAATCACACAGTATGGGCGTGCTAAGCGCCCTTAATATGCAATGAACATACGGACGGCCGTGGGTACGAACACAAAAGTTAGGGCAGGGTTTGCCGAATGTATGGAACCTAAACAAGGCACGAGCAAGGGGAGTGCCTATTGCCGTGCATTGGTGGTACATTCAGCGATAATACGCTATGCACACCAGCGTAGGTCTGGATCAGGCCCAGTGCAACTCCCATGATACTCTCCTTGTTCTTAAGGTTCTTAGCTAAGTTAAGAAGGCTATAGTGAATGTGCGTTTATCTGTTCCTAAGTTGCTTAAGAACATGCATATTATTAAACTGCACCCTCAGTGTCCCATTGAAATGCCTTCCCCCTCCCACTCTTTGTAAGTTCCTTGTTACAGAGCACTGGCATGCCTCTTCTTTCTTATCTTATGAAGAACAGGGCCATCTGTAATGGATCCTCACTCTTAAATCCTACGTAGATTGCGTAAATAAGGGTGCTACCCATGATCAGTTTAACCATTCCTAAAAATACACACCGGAAACTCAGCAGATTCTTAACTGTGAATTAGGTCCATTTTTAGACTCAATGGGCCTGATTCAGAGATCTGATATTAACAATAGTTCCGTGCGTATATTTAGGATCAGATCGATTTTGCATCAACTGTGCATGCGTAGTAATAGTGCAACGCTATGTACGTTGAAGATAAGGTCGGAAATGCCTTAAGGTCGGACTTGTGAATCGGATGAGGAAGATTCCGACCCTAAGTGCGGAGGAAATATACGCAACAAAGGATTTGCATAGAAATGGGCGGGGGGCATTAAGATGAGGGAAAGTGGGCGTGCTTACAGAGTTAGGGCCCTAAATATACACAACTAATACACATAAGGCCGGAAATGAGTGCAGCCAGATAGGGCAAGTCAATGTAGGTGGAAGTTTAGGTCCGGCCGAGGTTTGCGAGGGGAGTGACTGTTTATTCAGGTAGGTGTAACCTGTTCCGACCTGCCACTTAATTGCGTATATTTGCGGCCTGAGCTCCGACGGATCTCTGAATCAGGCCCCATGTTTCTGTTGTGTGGCAACTTTCATCAGGGCGAAATAGTGTAATTGCAATAGAGTCCTTATGAAAGTTGCCACAGCACCTGAAACGTTGGATTTATATGGTTGTTACATTAAAGTCTAAAGATTTATAATGGAATATATATACACATACTCAAAAGAACATGAGTCTGCACAACACTAAACAATATAATCATCTGAAAACTGTTCGCAAGAAATCAAATGGTTGCCTTAGCAGAACAAAGATCATAATAAAGTTCATAAAAAATAATAATACAAAAATCTGAATTGTTGCAAAAAAGACTCACAATAACAACCAATAAATAAAGAACCACCTTGAGAAAGGGCCCCGGCAGGGCTTGAAGAAGATGAACACTTACATTTCTAGAGGACGCCTCCAACCTCAGTTATCGGCACGTGGATCGACACAACTGTTTCCCCAAGCAGGACTTTTTGAACCCGGGCAAGGGACCGCTAAAGGAACTTTAACAAGAACTAACTGATCATTCTCTGGTACAAGGGGAAGGGGATCTGTGAATTTGTTTTATAGTGTGTTTTTAAACATTTTAGAGAATTCTTTGTCAGAATACAAATGTAAAAC
>WWET01007423.1:23719-51614 GCA_011038615.1 Limnodynastes dumerilii
AGGGGGTAATAAGGCTGGGTGGACACATGAAGAGGTGGTAATAAAGCTGGCTGGACACTAAGAGGGGGTAATAAGGCTGGGTGGACACAAAAAAGGTCAATAAGATTAGCTGGACACAAATAGGGGGCAATTAGACTGGTTTGACACAGAAGGATGGGGCAATAAGGCTGTTTGGACACAGAAGAAAGTGGCAACAAGGCTGGTTGGACACAGAAGGAGGCGAACAATAAGGCTCACTGGACACAAATAAAGAGGGGGACAAGGAGGCTAAATGGACACAAAATTAGGGAGCTATATGAATTATATTTATAAGCTAACATAGTTATTAGTTATAAGGAAAAAAAATATTATTAGCTGAAATGTTAAATTTATAAAATAAAAAATATAAAATTATTTTTTTTTGCTTTTGGTGTGACACGAAATTCTGGAAAGGCCTTAGGTGTGCCGGGGGTGAGAAAAGGTTGAGGAGCACTGCTGTACTTCATGACATCACCTGCCTTATCTATCTAGTGTCCCTGCATACTGCCCGCCATTTGCTGATAACACTGACAGCGAGCAGACCTGTGCATTGAGCGCTTCTGGTGTTCAAAAACACATTTCTCCTGTGTTTATCCGTGTATTCTGTGTTCATAATTTGTAAAACAGGGATCTGTGTGCTATAATTTCAAAACACCGTTTAATTAGGCTAACATTAATGTTTAGTTTGTTTTATGTGTTCATTGGCTCATAGCCCCCTAAAAAGTATTGCGTTATGATTATTTTGGACTATGGTAGATCTCAAAAGATTTTTTAAATTTAGAGTAGATCCCTAAGTCCAAAAGTCTGGCCACCCCTGCCTTAAAGGCTCTATGCATAGCATTACACAAATCAAGATACTGGTCTTTTTTTGTTTTTTTTTTATAATTTTTGTTTTTATTTTCACACTGCATTACAAGTAAATATTTACAGCTCTTTTAAACATAATCACAATTATGACTGCAATATTTCTTAAGGTAATATCAGCATAAACGTAACATGTACATCTTACAGTTGTATACTTATTCAGAAAAAGAGCATTAGTTTTAATATTACTCAAGTTCACATTGCTAAATTCTTAAGTAGTTCCACATATAGTATAAACAAGATATATGCATCTATGCAAGTAAATATGTTAGCAGATTATACAAAGGAATGATTAAATTAATCACTGGGTAAATTAATTAAAGAATTGTTGACCCGGACATTCCCACATGAAAATACAGTAAGACATAAACATTAAAGAAATTTTTAACATTCTCATCATCGAAAATCAATAGGAGGGTCTTGCATCATATTATGCATTTCATACCACGTTGTGTGTCTTAGTGTATTATGTATATTTTGCTTAACTGATTCCGGCAAGGTTACAATATATGACTCCCAACAATCAAGAATTTCTCAACTCTCTTTTCTTTGGCCAAAAAAGTCTCTAGGTAGTCCATCCAAACAAGAAATATAACTTTTCTTTGAACAGTTTTAATGGTGTGGTTCATTTCTTATCCAATACTGTATTATGGATTCTCTAGCTGCCACGCTGATATATTGTGTGAGTCGTCTGCCTCCTTTTGCTATTTGTTGTCTCATCGGGAGAATACCAAATATTGCCCACTCAGCGGAAAGAGGTAGATGATTAAATAGGTTTTGTTCTGTATACTGGCGTATCTGCAACCAAAATCTCCGAAGCATAAGACACTGCCAGAAACAATGAAATTGATTAGCCTCGTCTGCTCCACATTTGTGACAAGAATTCTATAATGCCCGCTTGGTATAGCCTTTTTGGTGACATATAGACTCTATGTAGAATGTTAAGAAACATCTCCCTATACTGTGTTCATCATGTAAGATTTATTATGTGCTTTAATTAACATCTCACAGGTTAATTGTGGAAAATATTGTAACCATTTGTTCACTACTGACCTAGCCTTGTCATGTTCTAATATTTCACGCAGGTATCTGTAATGAATAGTTATAGCCTTGGCAACTGGGGGTGCTTTACTTAATAGTATATCAAAATCATTATGCCAATCACTGGCGGATAGGACTTTTGTGACACTTGACACATAGGGCTGGATCCAGACTTAAGTAAGTGCTTTAACTTAGTTACTCCTGGGCTAAACCATGTTGATTGCAGGGGAGTCATATTTCATCTGTTGCAAACAGTATTAGATTTGAGAAGTGATGCTTTCTTGCTCAAGTCTAAATAACAGTGTAATAGTAACGCTGGTCAGTATCTGTGTGCAGTAAGCAATTCAAAGATATATCCCTGCATGCAAAGAATACAATTAACTTGACTACCCCTGCAATCAACATGGTTTATGCCAGGAGTAACTAATTTCAAGCACTTACTTAAATCTGGATCCAGCCCATAGTGTTGTGTTAGAAGGTGTGCTAAAGGGTATTCAGCCAAAAACTGAAATCCCTCAGGTGCATGATAAAAGGTTAATGGTTTTTGAGTACCCCTATTTGCTAACTGACAAACCATGGTTAATCCTTTTTTTGCCCATCCCACGAAGGGGCAGGTCGCCACTCCATTTTGGAAATCAGGATTGAGTAGGAAAGGTAAGAAGAGTGATTTGTGTGAGTTAAGCAAAAATTTATGATGCAATATGTGCCAAAGTTTACGTGTGTCCCATAGCAATGGGTTATCACGAATATATGTAAGAATTTCTTGATCATGTTGGAGTAAAAATGAGACCAAACCCATGCCTTCCAGAAAACCCAGATCAATTGAACAATTTGTATATGTAGCTTGGGAGTGCAACCAGTCTCTGAAATGGTGCAAGATAGCTGTCTGGTTGTAGGTTGCAATACTAGGGAGGTTAGTCCCTCCATTTGAGACTGGTTATTGCAATTTATTTAAGCCTATACGCGCCCTTTCCCCCTGCCATATAAAATGGAAATGTTTACTAATAGTGCTTATTTCTTTATGAGACAGGAGGAATGGGAGGGATTGCAGAAGATAAAGTAGCCTTGGGAAAGTTATCATTTTTATTAAATTTATTCTCCCTAGGTAAGATGGAGGAAGATTTTTCCACCTTTCAAATTCCCTAGTCATCTGGTGGATCGCTGGCCCATAATTAGCAGTATAGAGACTATCAATTGATCTTGTAATTTGGATGCCTAGATACTCAAAGGACTCCCCTGCCCAGCGGATAGGAACATCATGACTCCACAAAGGCTGTATTATGGATTTATGCAGTGACAACGCTATTGATTTGGACATATTAATCTGGAAACCAGATATTTCTCCAAATTCGCAAATCAAAATTTAGTGAATCTTTTAAGATTTCTTTAGGATTCGCTACATATAATAGGACATCGTCGGCAAAAGCTGAGATTTTAATCTCAGCCGTGCCTATTTGTATTCCCTTAAACAAATTCCATCTGTCCAGGACACGCAGCAACAGGTCCAATGAAAGGTTAAACAACAATGGTGATAGGGGGCACCCTTGCCGAGTCCCCCTCTTCATCACTATTTCATCACCCCTCATGCCATTTAACAGCAGTTGTGTGGTTGGATTATGGTACATGAATTTGATGACAGTTATAAAAGGAGCTTCAAAATCTCTATATCTCAGAACACCCAGCAAGTGTGGCCACACCACCGTATCGAAGGCCTTTTGAGTGTCCAAGCTTAACAGGATGTTCTGAGAATCTGCCATAGAATAAGATGCCACCACTGCCGCTATTGCGGTGAGAATGGCCTTTACAGAATGCCTTCCATGTACAAAGCCCATTTGATGGGTTGTCAATAAATCTGGAATTATGGACTGCAATCTAGTAGCAAAAATTTTAGACAATAATTTAAAGGGTAGATTGAGTAGAGTTATTGGCCTATAAGACTCCACCATCAAAGGGTCTTTTTGTGGTTTTAATATTAATGTCCTATAAGCATTATTAAACGATGGGTAAGGTTGTCCTAAGTTATGTATATTATGAAAAACTTCTAGTAACAAAGGTGCCAAATGTGTTTGAAGGGTTTTATAGTACTCTCCAGTTAGCCTATCAGGTCCTGGAGCTTTATTTAACTTCAAAGCTTTTATAGCTGCATTTAACTCTTCTATCGTTATCTCATCATTCAATATATTTTGTTGTGCTAATGTTAAGCGAGGGAGGCTGGCCTCTTCCAGAAGTTGCTGCTGGTGTTCCTGGCTAAACGGAATAGGTTCATATAAGCGCTTATAATAAGTTTGGAATTGATTTAAAATGTCCTGCGTTTGTACATATATTTTATTGGTGGATAAATCGCGTATCGCAGGGATCAACGTGCCATGGTTTGGACATAGTCGTTAATAGTTTACCGGTTTTGTTCCCCTAACGTAATATTTATTTTCTGTTGAAGTCTATTTTGTGCTGGGCCTGCAAAGTTAGAAAATTATCAAGTATCTGTTTGGCCTGGCGATAATCCTGAGTATAATTGAGAAGCTACCGTCATAGAATTAAGAAGGGTGTTCTGGCGCCAATCGGCGCACCTCATCACGCCAACCCGTCGCACCTCTTAACGCCAGCCCGGTGCACCTCTTCACGCCATCCCGGCACACCTCTTCACGCCAGTCCAGGCACAACCCCTCATGCCAATCCGGCACACCTGTTCTCCTACCCTAACCGGGCATAACCCGCCCATTGCTCCATTACTTTTTGGACTTTCTGTATTGCTACTCCACTCTGGCATAGCCGGTCCTGCTTCACTTCTATTGAACATTACCTTTCCTAATTTATCTGTTATTACTTGCTCTGTATTCCATGCAACAGACTTTTATTAAACACGCTTGCTTTCATTTCACACCTGCTCGTCAAATTACTCCTCTGGTTCCCGACACGGATTCACAAATTAATGTAGCCGTGACAGCTATGAATTACCCTGCAACTTGGTAGAAGGAACACGGAAACCCAAATTAAAGATAAGAGATTTATTGAACAGAGTCCAAGTTATAAACGGATGGGAATAAACAAATGTCCGGCAAGGTAAACTGTATAGTGACAGTGGTTTGAAACAGATGCTAGGCAGACTTTGAGTGAAAAGTAGCAGGCAGAATAAACAAATGTCCGGTAAGGTAAACTGTATAGCAACAGTGGCTTGAGTTGCAGGATGGCAGGAACAGAGATACAGGTACTTCTAGGATCAGTGGTGCAGTGATGCAAGGTAGGCAGTTCAGGCCTGCAGGATTGCAGGAGCAGAGATGTAGGATTAAAACACAATCAGACAGCAGACAAGGAATGTACCAGCAAGAGGCTATTTAAGGGAACCTTCCCCAATCAGCTGTGGCAGACAGACACACCTTCAAGGAATGATAACACTGCAGCTTGGGAAAACAGACACAAAGAACTAGGCAAGGAATTAACACACACTCTGCCAGGATGAACCTACATAGTATAACAAAAATATGTTTTAAATTCCTCGAAGAAGTATAAATAATTTGGGAAACGCCAAAGACGGTCAGGGGACGGGCCCATGGGAGCATGTAATCTGATGTGTACTGGGGCAGAAATTACAATGTCTGCTATTCTAACATCTTGAACATGAGTCAGTAATGCCTCGGATATTAGAAAGTAGTCTATTCGGGACATAGGCTGATGCACCAATGATTGAAACGTGTGCCCCCTATCAGTTGGATTTAAGAGTCTCCAAGGGTCCGACAGTTGATGTTGTATAGACATTTGTTGAAGGCCTCTCCATGGGACGAAGGAGTCCTATCAAGCTCCGGATCCATAACTAGATTAAAGTCACCTCCCATTATAATATAAAAAATATGGTCCTCTGGGCCAATACAGTTAACAAGTGATTATAAAAATCATGTGGTTGATTATTTGGGCCATAAACATTTACTAATGTATATTTAAAATTCCAGATTTCAATATCCAGAATCAATATTCTCCCATTGGGATCTTTATATGAACCCAGAATTTTATACTGTAAATTGTTACCCAATAGTATAGCTACTCCCCTTGTTTTGGTGCGGTATTGCTCGGATATACATTTTGCAATGCACGGGCTCGTAATATATTATCCCTACCTTCCTGCCAGTGGGTTTCTTGCAGAAAATGTATATCTGGGCATGCTTTTTTAAATGTGACAACACTTTTTGACGTTTGATCGGATTCAGGACACCAACATTCCAAGACACTATGTTAAAATGTGAAGGTAAGGGAGGCATAGAATTTGAACAATCAGGACGTGGCATTATGACCTACCCCCTCGCAGGGAAGACGATTTGTGGCTGGCATCTCCATATGACCTCCATCCGAGTGAATGCGAGAAAAGGTATTTAAATTTTAAGGCAATGTTCGGGTCAATTCTATTAAACAACAAGATACATTATTATGCATAGATGGAACAAAGTATATACAAGAATCCATGCAAACATTTATATATGCAGTGTGAATTTTTTTTTACTTTACACAGGAGAAATAAGGAGAAACTTCAACATAATATGAAGTTTTCCCTTGATGTTCCACGATAGCCTGGGCACAGATCACCAGACCCTCCATACCCATGGCAATTCGCAGACTGAGAATTCGAAATTGTGAACAGACAAACAAGCAGTATACACAGGGCACATAAGCGGCCTTAAGTAATAGTATATAAATTGAAACTTTAAGTAATAGTGTAATAGTGTTATTTTCGTAAAATATTTATCATTGAGTATCGTAAACCTTAATTTAAGAGTATAATCATAAAATTAATTTTCATTATTTGGAGCCTCATGATTATTCAAAAAGTGGTCTTTTGCTTTCTGAGGGTCTGTGAAGAATAAAGTATCATCCCCATCAGAAACTCTAAGATGAGCTGGCTACATTAGAGCAAATCTCTTGTTAGAATTTATTAGGAATTTACACACATCAGAGAACTCCCTACGTTTGTTAGACACTGATGCCGAAAAGTCCTGAAATATCAAGACTTTCTGCCCATTCACCTTTACAATCTGGCTTTTCGATATGGCTGGAGAATAGAATCTTTAGTTCTGTAATCCAAAAACCTGGCAATTACCGGTCTAGGTCTGTTAGTGTTTCCCACTTTTTTAGGGCCTATATGGTGTATCCTTTCTATTTGCGGGGTTCCCACTATGCCAGGGTCATTCAACTGTTGTGAAATCAGAACCATGACAAACTCCAATAGGACCCTTTATCATCCAGATCCTCCAATTTGTCAGAAAAGGTCTCAATTGTGTTATTTTGAGCTGCAATTTGCTGTTGCAAAGTATTAACTATGTCTTCAACATCAGTATTCTTTGTTCAACTTCCGCAACACAAGATGTGTTGGAATCGATTTTAGCTAGTGTTGCAACCAATCTAGTTTGCAAGTCCTCTAATTGTTTATCGATAAGAGGCATGAGAATCTTATAAATTTCTTTAGTGGTCTCAGAAACACTAAGTGAAAGGGCCGATTCAGACAGTTGATCATTTGGAGGATCTGGAGAAGGAGGTGACGATGATACAGATTTAGTGTAATTCGTTCTATGTTTGTCCATTTGTAGTGGGGTTAAAGATCTGGAAGAACTTGGCCTATATAGGAATCTATCCATGCCCAGAGGCACAACAATCGTAAGATGACTAGGATACCCTTCCCCTGGCAGTGATTGTATAGAGCAGAATTTACTAGACCACAACTATGAAAACACTACAGGATGGCCGCTATACCCTGTTATAGTGAGTCTAATACATTTTGTACACTTTACAAATATAATTTAAAAGAAAAAGAGAACAAACTCAGAGAAAAACAACAAAAAAAAGAAACAAAACAAAAGAGTAGCTGTATGGTAGAGTGCATTGAAATTATCCACAGTAACCTGTAAAACAATTCTACTCAGTAAATTACACGAAACAGTATGCTATTATCAGGTTATCAGGAAACTCTCATGTTCCCGTGATCCCAGTAACCATGCCACTCCTGCACCAGGATATTATATAAGCACAATAGGTTGAGGAAGAAGCAGTTATTTTACAATATGCCTTAGACCAATTGCTATGATCTCAGTATCTCCAGTGTTAGGGCCGTTGGTACACCAGGATATAATATAAGCACAATAAATTGAAGAAGAGCAGTTATCTTACAGCATTCCTTAGACCAATTGCTATGTTCCAAGTAACTCCAGTGTTAAGGCAGTTGACCCACCAGGATATTATATATGCACAATAGAGTGGAGTAGAAGCAATTATTTTACAGCGTGGTCAACCCCAGTATTAGGACTGCTACCAATACTTGACTTGTATAACTCTTTTCCCTGTGTCCTATTTACCTCCTGCTTGCAAGGATTAAGGCATCATTTATAATGTTCCGTCGTGACAGATTAAAGTAAGATGTTGTACACTGTAATTACTTTGCTGGGTAATGGCAGCAGCAATTTCTACAGCCAGCAGAGGCCAGGGCAATTCTGCATCTAAGATGGCTTACTACAAGAAAAATGGCGGGAAAATTTCACACCTCTTCAGCCAAGTCATGGAGGAGCAGATATCTCCTCTCCTGTCAGTATAGGCACCAAGATTTTTCGTTTTTCTTTTTTTTCTTTCCCTCTCCCTCTCCTCCTTCCCTTTTCTCTTCTCTTCTCTATCTCTTCCTTTTTCTTTTCTGCTTGTTCTCCTTTCCTCTTCACAGCCTCCTCTCCCTCTCCTCTCCCCTCAGTTGAGGGTACAACTCACAGTTATCTTTAGTATGAGTGGGGGGAGATCTGCCTTTATCCATACCGATCCTCTGAGGTCCTTCTGCAGCCGATTTCTCTTGAGCCCTTCATTATAGCTTGCCAGGCGTTCACCGTCATCATTGCTCCTCTCATCACCAACTTGGTCCCAGGACCGCATGCACACGCCACCCAGCCGATGTCACCTCCAAGCCGACTGTTCACTGGTCACCCCTCTCCATCTCCGCGACTCAGGTAAGCCACAGGAGCCTCAGTGTCTGTTCACCCTCCTTCCACATCCGTCAGTGTTATAGCGAGCTGTACCCCGTCAACAGGTCTCTCAGCAATGAGGCATACTCTGGGGATATAAGTTCCTCTCCACACCGACCCGAGCCTCGGGAATCACTGCGCCCGTTAGTCAACTCTGCTTCCACTGTCTCACAGGTACATAAAGATGATCTAGAGTAGTTTATAATTGGTTTTAAGCAGTTTATAGGACTATGGTGTGGAGAGCTGAAGTAAAACGCTGAAGTAAAACGCGGCCACCGAGGTGCGCTGCCCACCGGAAGTCCCAAAATCCAGATATTGTTGCTTTTGTTTTTTGCGTTTTTATGACATAAAAAAGATTCTTTAACTCACTGTGTGAGTCATAGTATGGTGTGCAGTGTGAGTGGTAGTATAGTAGGCAGTATGTGTGATAGTATGGGCACTGTTTGAATGATAGTATGGTGGGCAGTGTGAGTGGTAGTACAGTGGGCAGTGTGAGTGGTAATATGGTAGGCAGTGTAAGTGATAGTATGGTGGGCAGTGTTAGTGGTAGTATAGTAGGCAGTATGTGTCATAGTATGGGCAGTGTGTGAGTGATAGTATGGGTAGTGTGTGAGTGATAGTATAGCAGTGTGTGAGTGATAGTATGGGCACTGTTTGAATGATAGTATGGGTAGTGTGGTATGGACAGAGTAATAATATGGGAATGGGAATTTATGGGCAGAGTGATATTATGGTCTGTGAGATGGTATGGACAGTGTAATAATATGGGCAGTGGGATGGTATGAGCAGTGTGATTGGTAGTATGATAGCGTGATAGTGATAGATAGGATGGGCAGCGGGATAGATGGTATGAGCAGTGTAATGGTATGGGCAGTGTGACTGCTATTATGGCAGCATGATAGTAATAAATAGGATGGGCAGCGGGATAGATGGTATGGCGAGTGTGAGAGGGGCAGTACAATTAATATGTTACATTGCGTGACTTAATTAATATGTTAGATTATGTGATTAATATGTTACAATGAGGTATATTATTTGAAACATTAATTGACTGTACAATGCGATAGTTAGGCCTCATACATTCTTTTGGATCACCAGTGTAATAGTGTTAACCCTAAAGTGCTCCAGTGGTTTACTGAAAACCACCCTTTAAGAACAGTCTCCCAGGCTAAAATATGCCAGCCAGCCCTCGTGTGTTTGGCATCTGACTTCCATTTCCAGGACTAAAAGGTTCTTTCATTACTTTATTTTCTGTTTTAGTGATCCCTGAAAAACAGTCCATTTGAAACATATCGGCAGGGGTTAAGCATCAAAGAAGTTACACTGTTCTCTCGGCTCCATTGCTCCAGAACATAGACTTCAACCCGGGACTCTGAGGCTGCCTGTGGATTGTACGCTTTAAAACATTTTTGGTACGAGACTTGTTCCTTACTTGAAAGCTCCACTTGTTTTATTTATGTTTTAAATGTAGTTTAAAAAAAATGTTGTTTGAATAAATATTTTAACATTGTCTTTTAACATTCTCCGCACTCTCCTCTTTTAATATGTGCAACTTGGTGGAGGATGAAAGAGGGAAACAGTAACAGACCCCAAAGCGGAGGATCTTTTAAGAGACTATTGTGAATATTGATCTGCATTTCATATCTGGAACTCATATTATTCACACTGGAGGAATTTAACGCTGTGTGCCATTTCATCTTATTACACTATGACTGGTTATGTGTTGTCTAACACCTGTCATTTGAATCATATGTCATTTTATTATAGGACCTTTTAAATTAGGTTCAATTATTTGCTCTTCTGATTTGTAGGTGGGCTTATCATTTTAACGTTGCACATCTTAAGATTTTATTTTTGTTATATATTAATTGTTTAGTAGATTTGGTACTTTTGATTGGCTATTATTGGTATAGTTAGTAGGTTTTTAGCACTTATTTATACACTATCTATTTTTATTTATTTTGCTTCAGATAAGCGCCCAACAAAACTGAAATATTTTAAGGAAAGGGTGTTTGGGCTAAGTTAGACCTGTAATATTGACTTGTATGATGTGGCACTAGTAGCCAGTAAAAGTTTTCTACCACCCAATACAATCTTCTGATTTGGAGGCAATATTTCCAGGATTGCCCATTGTGTTTCCTTTGGAAGGTAATTAATGAAACTGGTTGTAGCATATCTATGAATTAACAGCCCAAATCTTTTTTTATAATTGGGCAGTCCCACATACAGTGATATATATCTGCCTCTGGCGTATTGCATTGTAGACAGTGATCCATTTGAAATCTGTGAAGTAGGGAGAGATAGCTGTGGTGATAAATATTAAGAAAAAGTTTGGTATATGCAATTTACATGACTTATTGAATGATTTTAAAAGCTGTTAAATTGTAAGGGATTGAAATATGGTTCCCTAATGAGCAATTCCGGATGTAGAGGTTTCATAGTAATGAGAGGATTATGCCAATCATCCTCTTGAAATTATTTTAATTACCTCCATTATGTAATGTCGGGCTTGTAGAAAGCTTCCATAGGTGGGGGCTGTCTTCAGGTATTATATACTAGTTGTCCTATGACAGATATGCCTCCAACCCTCCAAATGTTGAAAGGATAGGACGCCATTCCTTGCTGGAAGTTTGGATTATGAGTAAGTGAGAGGTGTAACTTCTGGTAAGAGTAAATTACATTTATGTCATAAAAATGTGCCATAAGTTTTTAGTAGACCATAATAGAGGGTTGCATTTAACTTACAAGGTGATATCCTGGTCATGTTTATGTAAAAGGGCTCTCAAATTTAAACCTGAAAGAAATCCACACTAAAGGAGTTGTGTGCATATACACACACACATATACAGATATATATATATATATAATATATTATATATATAATATAATATATATAATATAAAGTGTAACTGCACTTTACTGATGCTGCTACCTCTTATTATACCTGATCCCAAATTGTCTTCGGTTTTTAAAACCTTGCTTATTACGAAATATCTAAACTTGTTTGATTCTTTCTCACAATTCTTATTGTGGGTTAGTGAAACATAAAGTAATCCTGTCGCATTAATTTGTATGTCTAAATTGTATCAAGAATTTGTATGTATTTTAACGGCTTAATTTGCAAATAATGGTATGTTTGAGGCTGAACCTAGGCTTCAATTAAATCTAATTACCTGTGTATGTGGGTATATAAGCTTACCTTTGCAGTGTCCTGGCACACCCCCTGATGAAGTCATACTGACGAAACGCGTAGGGGCGGAGCCAGGACACCGTACCTTTCAGTCTCCATTCTACTGCCTTGCTGTTTGCTCCCCTAAACATCGTGGGTCCTGCTTCAGTTACTTCCTAGGACGCTGGGAACCTGGACGCTTAGCTACCCGCGGGAGCGGTAATATCTTATCGTGCTTGATTTAGAACCCCATTTATGTGGTTCGCATTATCTGGTACGCTGCTTGGCCTCTCTGTTGTGTTTTTATTTATGTGTACTTTGTATCAATTTTATTAAACTGTATTGCACCATGGAGCGCTCTCTCTTATTTTCTACCATTTAGCCACACTCATGATTGGACCTAGGAACGATCATACTGAGAGGAGAGCTGCGGTCTGAGTTCATTGGATCTGGTGTATCTAGAGACTTAACTTAAGGAATATTATAAAAATCCAACATCTAACTACAATTGAGCACATCCCATCTTCACCACTTTATTACGATTTCCTTATGGATTGTTGCAACTTGTACGGGACTTGGTAATTACTGATGAACTCTTTTTTGCCTGCATTTTTATTATCTGCTGTGCCTAAGCAACTAATTACGTCTCCAATTGTGGTTTGTTTTCTACAATTGTGGACAAGTAATACTACTTGGAGATGATGAAAAATAAAGGACACTAAGTCAGGGTTTCGAGGTACCAGTACGTATATTGTACTTTCATCAGGGTGAAACAGTGGCACAAAATATTTTTTATCATCTCCAAATCTCTGAGTGCCACTATTGATTGCTGCTATATTGTGCTTCATTGAAGCTGGTTGTGCACCAGAGTCTTAATCTCTTTTGCTGGGAGTGCCATCTACTTGTCTGCATATATTTAACTACCTATATTTGTTAGTCTGGATTGTGCACCTCGCATCTATACCCGTTGGACTTACTTTCATCTAGACTGTTTCACTATAGTGTGTGTGCTGCACATCCTCACAACACAAGCACTGCTTATGGCATTTACACAACAAGAGGACCCCTTACAGGCATGTTTGGCTCGCCTTACTCTCCCCTTAGATGAAACTTTATCTTTTTCGGAAGCGGAGGCAGAAGCCATTCTTTGTAAAGAAAATCAACTTGATCTTGGTGGCAGAGAAACTAGCCTGGATATATTCCGGGAACTCCTTAAATTAAAAAAGAAGGAATTGGACTCATTGTTCCATGCCACCACCCTCTCCGACTATTACCGTGAGAAAAAAATTCCCTGTGGGTTCCGGATCAAGAATGTGCCTACAATCGGATGTCACAGCCCAGAGTTCTGCCGCCGATGGATTTCGGTATTGAACAAATGTTCATTTGATCTAATCCTGCTAGTTGTTGAATTCTCTAAAAAAGAGGTGGAAAACCTACAAGCACAAATCAATCAAATTGAAGCCGTCAAATTACCCATCCTGGTAGCTGACACCTCTACAGAGTGGCAACACAAATTAACCATTCAGGTCGAAGCATACAGACAAGACCTCATACGGTACAAGAAAGAAAAAAAGCTTTCCATAAACAGAGACTACCACGAAGGGTCGCCTATACAAGTGGCTTACTGGGAACGAGGATAAGCCCTGTAGATGGTTTCAACGCTTACCACACTCGTACCATTCTGCATTATCCACCTCGGCAACCTCTGGTGGTGACACCGACACGGACCAAACTCCTGCAACAGCTTCCCCCTTTAGGGCTATCCTTTTTCTGTAGAAGATTTCCGTAAATGGGAAGAGGCACCTAAGGTAGATGCGGCAGTGTCCAGATTATCCAAGCGTACTACATTGCCGCTAGAAGATGCTAATGCATTTAAAGATAGCATGGAAAGAAGGATGGAGGTGAATTTAAAGAAATTGCATTCCTTGTCAGGGGTCTCTTTTAGGCCAGCTATATACACTGTAGTGACGGCTAGAGTCATGAGAGTCTGGGGTTCAGAACTGGAAAAGAATTTGTTAGATGGTGTGAAGCGGTCAGAATTGTTAAAGACTCTGCAAGATCTCCAATTGGGCATAGAATTTATATGTGAAGCTTCCATAGATGCTATCATGTTGGCAGCTAGATCGATGGCTACGACTATGGCAACAAGAAGAGCCTTGTGGCTTAAACCCTGGTCAGCAGACACCCAGTCAAAATCTAAATGAATTGCATTGCCTTTTTCAGGAGAATTTCTTTTTGGCGCCAAATTGGACGACATAATTTCTAAAATATCGGGAGGTAAGTCAAGTTGGCTACCTCAGAAATGAACCTCTAGGAAGTCTTTCTCATATAAGAATTTCAAGACATCACAAGCAGAGGCTAAAGAAGCCAGATTGTATAGACCCGGCAGATCTTACATGAGAAGATTCCAGACAGGTATGACAAGGCAGAATTTTCGGCCCTTTCATGGGAGAGATTCTAGAGGATTTCGTTCCAACACTCAATGACGCCAACAGTACAGAAGCAACCCCATTACTGGCCATGGGGGGAAGACTGCTACATTTCCAGGACCAGTGGACCTCATCAATAACAGACCGCTGGGTATTAAACATCATTATCCAGGGGTACCAATTGGAATTCAAACACCGTCAACCCAGAGACTTTTTTACAAAGGTCACCAACTCCACAAGACTGGGAGGAGCGACAGGCACTGAAAGACAGTATTCCAACTCTCTTGACACAAAAGGTAATTTCTCAAGTTCCCTTATCACAAAGAGGATTAGGGTGCTATTCTAGAATTTTTATAGTCAAGAAAAATACAAGGGGGTTCAGGACCATCTTAGATTTGAGAAGAGTAAATCGTTTCCTTTATGTGAGAAAGTTCAAGATGGAATCTATTCGGTCTATTGCACCAGCTTTATATCAGGGTGTGTTTCTTACTTCCATAGATTTGATAGATGCCTATCTGCATGTTCCAATTTCACAGTCTCACCAAAGGTTTTTACGTTTTGAAGTGTTTCATTAACATTTTCAATTTCAGGCGCTCCCATTCGGCCTAGCCACGTCACTAAGAACGTTTACCAAGGTTCTGATACCTCTCATTGCGAAGCTAAGAATAGAGGGCATTCAAGTTTGGCCTTATCTGGACGACATTCTAGTGGCAGCAAACTCAGAAGGTCAGTCCAAGATTCACACAGACAGAGTTCTTCAGGTGCTACAACAGCATGGATGGATCGTGAACTGGCAGAAGAGTCAACTACAGCCTGCGCAGTCTTTAAGGTACCTGGGTCTCAATTTGGACACCATAAGAGAAATAATTTTTCTTCCACAGGACAAGGTACAAGCTCTTGTTCAGCATATAAATTACATCAGAAGACAGCCTTGGGTGACAGCGGATGACTGCATGAGGACTCTGGGGTTTATGGCAGCAGCCATAGAAGCAGTTCCCTGGGCGAAGTTCCACATGAGAGAGTTACAGTGGTGTTTCCTAAGACAATGGAACAAGAATCCTTATCAAAAGGATCAATGGATATCTCTGCCACCAACAGTCAGGAAGGACTTATATTGGTGGACAAGGAAGGACAATCTGTTAAAGGGAAGACGTTTCAGAATTCAAGATTCAATAACGATAACAACGGATGCCAGCACTCTAGGTTGGGGAGCAGTGTGCAGGAAACATATGGTTCAAGGGTCATGGAGTCTTCAGACCAGTCTACAACATTCCAATGTCAGAGAATTACAAGCGGTCAGACAGGCTTGTTTGGCTTTTCAACACATTATTCTAAACAGAGAAGTTGTCGTGCCGTCCAACAACAAGGCCGTAGTGGCATATCTGAATCACCAAGGAGGCACACGAAGTCCAACCCTGATGCAAGAGGTAAAGACACTTCTCTCCTGGGCAGAGTTACATCTGATAAGCCTTACGGCATCCTACATACAAGGCTCCCAGAACGTTACAGCAGATTTCTTAAGCAGAAAGCCCGTACTTGCGGGCGAATGGGAGCTAAACCAGGCGGTATTCAACAAGATTGTCAAGAAATGGGGAGCGCCAGAGAAGAACGTTATGGCAACCAGAAACAATGCAAAAGTAAAGAATTTTTTCTCAAGGTTCCGTGAAACAGAGTCGCAAGGAACAGACGCACTAGTTCAACAGTGGCACGGAAGATTAAACTACATATTCCCACCGTTTCCGTTGATCCAAAGGGTTCTAAACAAGATCTGGATGTCACAAGAGTTATCATAGTAATCCTACCATACTGGCGGGGAGCGCCAGAACGTTATGGCAACCAGAAACAATGCAAAAGTAAAGAATTTTTTCTCAAGGTTCCGCGAAACAGAGTCGCAAGGAACAGACGCACTAGTTCAACAGTGGCACGGAAGATAAGATTACATATTCCCACCGTTTCCGTTGATCCAAAGGGTTCTAAACAAGATCTGGATGTCACAAGAGTTATTCATAGTAATCCTACCATACTGGCCTCGCCGCCCTTGGTTCGCACAGATACTCAACATGGTGGATGAAGGTCCTTGGAGATTGGAGAAGATTCCAGACTTGTTAGTACAGGGCAGGATCAACCATCCGTGTCCAGAGAGATTGCAGCTGACGGCCTGGCTACTGAAGTCTCCTCATTACAGTCCAGAGGTTTTTCATCCAAGGTAATTGAAACACTTATTAGAGCTAGAAAACCAGTAACAACTAAGATTTATCACAGAATTTGGGGAATATATGCGGACTGGTGTAAACTAAAGAAGTATGATGTTTTGTCTCATTCAGTCAATCAGGTTTTAGAATTTCTGCAAGCAGGACTTGAGAAAGGTTTGGCAATTAACACGCTTAAAGTTCATGTGTCAGCTTTAGGTGCAGTCTTAGATGTGGATCTAGCCAATGAAAGACATGTAAAACAATTTTTTCAGGCCTTACTCAGAATAAAGCCTAATATGAAAAAACCTGTTCAGGTTTGGGATTTAAACCTAGTGCTTGATGCCTTAACTAGGTTTCCTTTTGAGCCCCTGTTATCATGTCAGCTAAAATTCTTGTCATGGAAGTTTATATTTCTAATTGCAATTACATCAGCAAGAAGAGTATCGGAACTTCAGGCATTATGGACCGAAAAACCATATATTAATTTCTTTCCAGATCGGCTGGTCCTTAGGACTAATCCAACTTTCTTACCTAAAGTCGTTACTAGATTCCATATGAATCAGGATATTATTCTGCCAGCTTTTTTTCCAGCGCCATCAAACGAAGAGGAAGAGAGGTTCCATACGCTAGACTTGGTCAGAGCCATGTCAATATACTTAGATAGGACCAAGAATTTCAGAGCCAGTAAACAATTGTTTATTATTCCGGAAGGAAAAAATAAGGGACATCCAGCCACGAAATCTACATTAGCAAGATGGATAAGATCTTGTATTCAACAAGCCTACATCATTAATGATTTGGAAATACCAACTAATTTGAAAGCCCACTCTACTAGAGCAATGGCATCTTCATGGGCTCAAAAGAATGCAGTTTCTATTCAGGACATTTGTAAAGCAGCCGGAGGGTCCTCGGTGCATACATTCACAAAACATTACAAAATCGATATAGCAGCGGCAGCTGACATAGATTTTGGAAAGAAAATTTTAAATGCAGTGAAATAAAAATAAAAAAATCAACTATGAGATTTGTATGTCCCACCCTTTAGAGTAACGCTTGGGGAGGACCCAGGTGTACTATGCTGCCAGGAGAGGAGGGGGAAAAGGTAATTATACCTGATAATGATATTTCCCCGACTTCTCCTTGGCAGCATAGGTACATACCCTCCCTGACGTATATAGTTGATAATATTTGTTTAAGATTTGTATTACCTGTTATCTTGATTCCTATTTTAAAGCTGGAGAAAGTGAGAAGACACTATGGGACAAAGGAGGAGGACTTATATACAGAGAGGGGGTGTCTTCTAACGATTTCCTGTTCCTGTCTACTACCCAAAGGGAAACCCAGGTGTACTATGCTGCCAAGGAGAAGTCGGGGAAATATCATTATCAGGTATAATTACCTTTTTTGCGCCATTTATTCTGTTATTCCCATTCATACATCAGCAATCGCATAGATATATGTATATTATATTACATATTATATTATTGATTATGTTGTAATGATTGCAATTAATCTCTCAGAGTAAGCATCTAGACAGGCACTACCTGCCTTGCACTGATGGGCCCAAGGCCAAATTGAATGCTGTGGAAAATTACTCACAATGGATCCATATTTAATACTTGTGGGTTGTTCTGGTCTTTGCTGGCGGAAAATGGCTGCATTTACCAGTGTGTATGTGCACTGATAAGACATGCAGCACAGATATCATACTTTATTTTAGCAATGTAGGGGTTAATGTATGTCTTGCGTTTTTTTTTGTTTTTGTTTGTTTTTTACACTGTACACGCAGCGCTGCATGATTACAAGTGTAACCATGTTGTGCTGATAGAATTACAAGGCTCACCTTTGCTGATCCTTGTAGTTCCATCAGTACAGCATGGCTACAGCTTGCAGCCATGCAGCACTTAGGTTTTTTTCAATGTCAGGCGATTTGCCGCGATTAGTTAAAGGGCTAATCGCGGTGGTTTTCTAATGAAAATTACCACGATTAAGCCCTTTAAACATCGTGGAGCATCGCCTGTGATTGAAACAAATCGCAGGTTAATGATTTTGAATAATTTTTTTTAAAAATCGCGCCAACATTGCCGTGATGTGCCGCGATGTAAATTCGCATCAAAAAATCATTTTTAATGGATGAGGCCCCAGGAACAGAGTTCATTTCTACGTACGTTATATTGACGAAGTCTTCCTCCTATGGAGTACCAGTGAAGAGGCCCTATTACAACTTTTGGGGGACCTTAATTCGAACATGTCTCCAATCAACTTCACTCATTCATGTTCAAAGTCTGTTGTTCACTATCTTGATGTGGAAGTATCGTTTGACGGGCATGAACTACACACCACCATCTTCACGAAAGCCACAGATCTAAACACCATATTACAGACTTCATCTTTCCATCCGCCAGCCTTAAAATACGGATTACCGTACTCTCAGCTATTGCGGGTTCACCGCATCACGGATGATATTGCTGTGACAAAAACAAAGATGGAACAGATGTGTGAAAAATTTGTTCAGAGTGGCTATAAAAGAATCCATCTCCAACATCTAATACAGAAAATACTAGCAATTCCACGTCAACATCTCCTTGAACCAAAACCAAAAAAGACTTTACAACAGAGTGTACCTTTTTTTCATACATACTCTGACAAACAACACCTTATCAACTCCACTATCCAATGCTTCTGGCCCATTGTTAAAGAAGACGCCTCCCTTGGCTGCTTCAAGAATACTTCCTTGATGCACAGTTTTAAGAGAGGTCCAAACTTGCGGGACAGGCTGGTTCACTCGGATGTTTCCATTCAAAAGCCTCTTACAGCGAAAAAAGGCTGTTTCTAGTGCATTAACTGCATGACGTGCAGATATATGGATCAAAGCACTTCTTTTTACAATTCTCATACAGGCCACAAGTACCACATTCGTCATCATCTCACCTGCACCTCGACTTTTGTGGTGTACCTCATTACTTGCTCCTGCGGTCTCCACTACGTGGGGAAAACGAAAAGACAATTTAAAGAACGGATGGCCTACATCGGTCGTCCATCCGGGCAGCCTTAACAGGAAAAACATCGGATCAACCGGTGGTCAACCATTTCACCGCGCTCAAACATAGTCTCGCTACCCTGTGCTACAAAGCGATTGACCACGTCCCTTTACCTTACAGAGGGCGGAAACAGAGACCAACTCCTACTCCAGTTGGAATCTAAGTGGATACATGAGCTTAGAACATTGGCCTCATTAGACCTAAACGAACAATGCAACATGACCTGTTTTCTTTAATTGATTTCTCCTCATCATGTTTTATACACTGCTTCTGCTTTTCTTTCCCTTCCTCTGGTTGCATTTTTCCTGTTGTTTGTCTTTATTTGCTGCATCCAGCCTTTGCTGAGATTTACATATGCATAGGCTCCTTATTACTTCTAGTTCCCATCATGATATATTCTCTCCCTTGGTTCTCTATCTTGGCACTAGCTTGTCATAGTCAGCCTATGGTCAGTTTTTGACCTTTGCCTTATTTTTGCTGTTTAGCGCTCATTGAGTGTGACTTATTGAAGTGTTAATTTTTTTATGTTCCGATGATTATATAGCCCTCTGGTACCGTTCCTCTCCCCTACCTTTCCCATAGCATGTTTTTTGTTCAATATTGCCTATTTCTTGGCTATACTGCTGGGACAGTCATATTTGTGTGTCATTTATTCTTTGTTCCTCTATGCTTATGCCTTTTGATCACTATACACTTATGCATTGGTGTTTTTTCTTGTTTTCCTACACTTAGTCACAGCGTCCAGGTTGCTATGACAACGGATGCGGTCGCTGCTGACACGGGCGCATCATATCTGGTGCGCGCTCCACGTCCTTCCGATTGGTAGGACGCGCCGACGCTCCGTTCCTCAGCTCCTGGGTCGCGTCTGGATGGGGTAAGTTGGTTTCTTTTCTCTATCCCTATATATTTTCATATTTTGTGCCATTGTTTCACCCTGATGAAAGTACAATATACGTACTGAAACGTCGGTACCTCGAAACCCTGACTTAGTGTCCTTTATTTTTCATCATCTCCAAATCTCTGAGTGCCACTATTGATTGCTGCTATATTGTGCTTCATTGAAGCTGGTTGTGCACCAGAGTCTTAATCTCTTTTGCTGGGAGTGCCATCTACTTGTCTGCATATATTTAACTACCTATATTTGTTAGTCTGGATTGTGCACCTCGCATCTATACCCGTTGGACTTACTTTCATCTAGACTGTTTCACTATAGTGTGTGTGCTGCACATCCTCACAACACAAGCACTGCTTATGGCATTTACACAACAAGAGGACCCCTTACAGGCATGTTTGGCTCGCCTTACTCTCCCCTTAGATGAAACTTTATCTTTTTCGGAAGCGGAGGCAGAAGCCATTCTTTGTAAAGAAAATCAACTTGATCTTGGTGGCAGAGAAACTAGCCTGGATATATTCCGGGAACTCCTTAAATTAAAAAAGAAGGAATTGGACTCATTGTTCCATGCCACTACCCTCTCCGACTATTACCGTGAGAAAAAAATTCCCTGTGGGTTCCGGATCAAGAATGTGCCTACAATCGGATGTCACAGCCCAGAGTTCTGCCGCCGATGGATTTCGGTATTGAACAAATGTTCATTTGATCTAATCCTGCTAGTTGTTGAATTCTCTAAAAAAGAGGTGGAAAACCTACAAGCACAAATCAATCAAATTGAAGCCGTCAAATTACCCATCCTGGTAGCTGACACCTCTACAGAGTGGCAACACAAATTAACCATTCAGGTCGAAGCATACAGACAAGACCTCATACGGTACAAGAAAGAAAAAAAGCTTTCCATAAACAGAGACTACCACGAAGGGTCGCCTATACAAGTGGCTTACTGGGAACGAGGATAAGCCCTGTAGATGGTTTCAACGCTTACCACACTCGTACCATTCTGCATTATCCACCTCGGCAACCTCTGGTGGTGACACCGACACGGACCAAACTCCTGCAACAGCTTCCACCTCCACACAGAAACCCCCTTTAGGGCTATCCTTTTTCTGTAGAAGATTTCCGTAAATGGGAAGAGGCACCTAAGGTAGATGCGGCAGTGTCCAGATTATCCAAGCGTACTACATTGCCGCTAGAAGATGCTAATGCATTTAAAGATAGCATGGAAAGAAGGATGGAGGTGAATTTAAAGAAATTGCATTCCTTATCAGGGGTCTCTTTTAGGCCAGCTGCATCCACTGCAGTGACGGCTAGAGTCATGAGAGTCTGGGGTTCAGAACTGGAAAAGAATTTGTGAGATGGTGTTAAGCGGTCAGAATTGTTAAAGACTGCAAGATCTTCAATTGGGCATAGAATTTATATGTGAAGCTTCTATGGATGCTATCAGGTTGGCAGCTAGAATACAAAACACAATTACCTGTCCATGCGGTCTTCAATATATTGGAAAGACTTCATGCCAATTTAAAGAGTGGATGGCCCTGCACCGCTCGGCCACCAAAGCGGCTCTTGGAGGAAAAATTTCTGAACAACCGATCGCCAGACATTTTGCTTTATATAACCATGGTATGATGATGTTAAAGTACAAGATTATTGATCATATCCCCCTCCTCCTCGGGGTGGTAATCGTGACCTTATAGTAATCCAAAGAGAGACTGAATGGATACACAGTTGCACCGGCAGGATTGAACAAAACTTTGAACCTCTCTTGTTTTTTATAACTATCTCATACCAGGCTTTGCATGTTCCCAGTAGTTATTCTTGAATGTACTGCTTGACCATTTAAATTTCCTGCTGTCTTTAGACTGGTCTAATGTTTCCTCCACTTTAAATTTAACTTATAGATGCCGCTATTTTGTGATCTATTCTTGAGACTTACTTACGTCGTTTAAATTAGAACCGCATATGGTTATAGGTTTTTCCCTTTATGGCCGGTTATGTATTTTCAAATTTACTAAATTATTCTCATAATTTGTGCCCCTTTGTAAAGTGGGCTGATCTTTAATTTCGGCCATAGTATCAATGTTATCTCTCTTGTAGGGATCTAAGTTTTCTTAGCAGTTCTGTATGTCTTGTATGTTTCTTTATTGCAGAGTTCCAATGATAGTTGAAGCTATCCTTTTAATGTTTAACAATTTGTCACTTGGTACAATCATTCACTGTTTATTTATTTATTTATATTTTTGTAGCATTGGGTATCTATGGCAACGGTGGCGTGTTCCGGTGATGTCACGTCCGCCCAGTTGCCTCGGTGCATCCCGGGCTACCGACACTGCCAAACACCCAGAGGAAGATTGGTTCTGTAGACGAATTGGCTAGTGCTTTTAACCTGCTAGGCATGCATCTAAGGAGGCACAGCCACGTCCACATCCACAATGGGCTCAGCCATGTCCCCTCTGAAAGCGTGTCACAGCGACACAATTGTATCTATTGTGCTGCACTATGGGAGATCCTCAAGAAGTTGCTGTGTCATTTGATGGTTAAATATATCTAGGAAATACTGTGTAAAGCATAATAAGCTGACTTTTATTACATTGGGGGTTAAACATTTTATATAATTCATCCACACCTTGCTTTTCTAGATCTTAGATTACTTGTATAGAGTACGCAGTTTGAAAAGCTACCGCCAGATGGAGCTCTCATCATTTCTGATACATATACAGGCTGCCAGGCAATTGCACAGTATAATGCTTGAAAATTGTATTACTTTTCAAGGTGGAAGATTCAAACTGCAGTAACAGCTTTCAAAAAGGTGTTTTAATTGCTAGTGTTACAGGGGGCGGGCACAATGTCTAGATGGGTGGGGACTTGAGCTGTGACCCATACTAGCTGGTGTGTCATTGCAGGTATGTCTTCCATTGACCTAGTTAGCGAATCTTACAGTTGTTTTAGTAGGGAGCAGCCTCTCTGCAGCTTTTGTGCTAATAATGGAACACCATCTTTAACGTAAAAAGATCCATTGTCAGGAGGTTCTACCAAATAGCTGTGATACTTGAACAGATCTAGGTTATAGCCATGGTAGGGTTGTAGAAGGTGCTGAATCCTGGAGTGACAAATTATGTATGTTGCTGCATTTGGGCCCCTACTATCCACTAACCCATTAACTTTTCAACTGACAGAGAAAGAGGCAGAAAATTAGCCAAGATGTACTAAAATAATAGCCTGTGAATATAGCTTATTTATCTATATTCTGAATCCAGATCTGTTACAGTTAGCTCTCAGTTTAAAAATATGTTATACAACTTAATATAGGGACCCTCACTTTTTAAAATTAAAGCCATGTCTTCAAGAAAGCATTGAAAGTCACAGGTGGCTTAAAATATATGCAAAATATATGCAAATATGTGTAACTAATGTTTTATTTTACAGACAGAAGTACAAGTTAGTTACTGGTTCATGGCAGCATGGGGCACTTTTTAATTTATAGCTATGTAGATTTCTTATGAACATCTTTATATTGACTAAAAAAATTCATTTTAGCAACCACCATTTTGTGAAGCTTTGTTTGGAAGCATGTCAGTAGCTGCCAGGTGGTATTGGTCTACAGATTTAAGTGGGGCCTCAGGTGTCTAACTCTTAATTTAAAAACATGTTATATGACTCAATATAGGGCAGTGGTGTAACTATAATGGGTGCAGGGAGTGTAGTGTACATGGGCCTCACAGACAAAGAGGATGGCACTCATCCTGCAGGGGAATTAGTAACGACATGTACGCAATTCCCCTGTCAGACGTTATTGAGGATCTACCCCCTAGTCTCCACTATACAATTCCCATTTCCTCCTAAAAACTGCAGCACAATACAGACTATATATCTTTGGGACACATACCTTATAGACATTGGGCCGGATCCTCAACTATGGCCGTTTGCGAAGTAGCTACCTACTAGTAAATTACAGCCGTGTGTGAAAGACGGCTGTAGTTGAGGATCCGGCCCATTATCCTAGTGACCACTGTGCCATACAATACAGACTGCATCCTTCCGACCCCATTGTGTAACAGTCACCAAGGGAGTTTCTCACTGGGGCACTGAGTCTAACCCCAAACCAGGTTTTCACTAGAGCCCCTGATGGTGGGAATGGATTTGGCTGCAGGAAAGGGGCAGGTTGTGGCTTCCAGTGATAGTCCTCAAGGAAGAACAGCAGCGGAGGTGCCTGCACTGGAACCGACTCACAACCAGAAACCCTTGCACAACAATTACTTTGCAGGAACCCTTGCTCACAAGACAATGGACCAGGGCTAGATATAGCAAAAGGTGTACATAAACCTGAGCATACAAGATAGTAGGCAGGAACCCAGGCATACAAGAAAGCAGGCTGGAACCCACACACAATACACAAGGCAGATGACAAACAGAACTCCAGAGTACACTTGAGTAACTGCAGGATGATGATAGCAAGAGACAGCAGGTGTATAGGAGACAGCAGGAGGTGGCTACAATGTTGTAATGAGTCCAGAGGACCGGCTCATACACACACTACACACTGGAGATGGACACAGTGGAGATAGAAACAGGAGAGCTACACAAGGTGAAATGGAGAACACCAAGGAGCTAGCACTAGGACCTAGAACTTGGGTCAGCACGCTGCAAGGTAATACACAGTGGCTACTACAGACTGTAGGATGGAAAATACAGCCAAACGAACATGCTGTGAGAATGACAAACACAGCAGTACAACACACTGTAAGATGGAATATACAGTATAATAGAACACACTGTGAGATGACAAACACAGCGGTAAACTGCGCTGCAAAGATGGGCGATACAGAGGTAGAACACGATACTGAGGATATGGAACACTCAGAATAGGTACAGGGGTGAGAGGTGGAAAACTCACAATGGTCAGACACGAGGAACGCTGTACCGGACAGTGAGCCCAGCTGCCAGCACGAGCAGCAAACTACCCGCGTCACACACTGAGATCCACAAACTATTTAAAGGAACTTCCACCAATCAGCAGCAAGCTGTGGCCAGGGAAATTTAATTAACGGGCAGCTGAGGGTAACCAGGCACTTAAACCCAGAAAGGGAACTTCACACCCTGCTAGTATTCCTCCTGCAGAGTGTAACACACTGTATAATAAATTCAACATTCTTGTAACCACAAGACAGTTAAAAAAGGCCTCCTTGTGTCACAAAAACAGAAAACATTTTTAACCATAATACAATCACAAGAATCACAGCCTTGTAAGCACTTCAAAGGGCTCTACACTCCGCCCCCGTCGTCAGACTAACGCCAGCTCAGACTGGCGTTAGTGGTAAGTATTTCGGCGATGTCCCCATATACCCCTCTTTTCCTCCCCCTAATAGCTGTTATTAGGGGGAGGAAAAGGGGGGTATTTATGGGGAGACCGTCGGAATACAAAGAAATACTGCCGGAGAGTAAAGAAAAAAAAATAATAATTTAAAACTTAAAAAAAAATCTATAAAAAACATAAATAAAACATAGAAAATATAAAAAAATATTATAACTCACCTGTCTGGGAGTCCCGTTGGGCTGCAGCTGTCCGGTCCCGGCATGAAGACAGTGCACATGTTTGGGACTTGGGAAAATTTCAAAGTGCCTAAAGAGAATCAGTGCGCATGTGCAGTGTTTCTCATGTCGGCACTGAAATTATTCTAAGTCCGGATTGCGAGCTACTGCGCATGTGCAGTACTTCATTCATGCATTGCATGAATGTGAAGTACTGCGGGGACCCGGCGGATCATCACGGGACCTCGTAGTAGGGGTGAGTATTTGTAAATACTGTCAACGAAGTTGCCAGACTTGCTGCGATGATAAGCGAGCCTGATGCAGCTTTGTTCACAGGGAACAAGGAAGGTAAGTAAATAGAGTGCTTAGTTAACCAGTTTGTGTGTGTGTACAGTGTATATATTCATCCAATATCTCCCCCTTGCATGTACCCCCCCTTATGTGTCTCCAGTCTCCCAATATTCTCCTTCATGTGTCTCCAGCCTCCCAGTAGTCCCCATTATGTATCTCCAGCCCCCCTCAGTATCTCCCATTATATGCCTCCAGCCCCCTTCAGTATCTCCCATCATGTGCCTCCAGCCTCCCTCAGTATTCCCCATTTTGTACCTCCAGCCCCCTCAGTATTCCCCATCATGTGCCTCCAGCCCCCCTCAATATTCCCCATTATGTGCCTCCAACCCCCCTCAGTATCTCCCATCATGTGCCTCAAGCCCCTGTTAGTATCTCCTGTCATGTGCTTCCAGTCCCTCTCAGTATTCCCTATTATGTACCTCCAGCCCTCCTCAGCATTCCCCATCATGTGCATCCAGCCCCCCTCAATATTCCCCATCATGTGCTTCCAGCCCCCTCAGTATTCCTCATTATGTACTTCCAGCCCCCTTCAATATCTCCTATCGTGTGCCTCCAGCCCCCTCAGTATTCTCCATCATGTGCCTCCAGCCCCACTCAGTATCTCTCATCATGTGCCTCCAGCTCCCCTTCAGTATCTCGCATCATGTGCCTTTAGCCCCCTCAGTATTCCCCATTATGTGCCTCCAGCCCCCCTCAGTATTCCCCATTATGTGCCTCCAACCCTTCTCAGTATTCCCAATCCTGTGCCTCCAGCCCCCCTCAGTATTTCCCACCATGTTTCTCCAGCTTCTCCCCTTTTTACTTACCTTTGTGTCCCTCTATCCTTCCTTCTCCATGGCGCTCTTCCTCCACGTGCATACAGGAAGTTCCTGTGTGAGCTGCTGCAGCTGTTACATAGAGCACTGCTATAACTACTACGACAGCTCATACAGGAACCTGTATGTAGGAAGAGGTAGCTACTATAGTGAACGCAAAAAAGATGGCCTTTCGGAATTATAAGCAATCTCAGAGTAATGATGACAGGAAGGTGTATTTTACAAAGCAGAAGGAGGCTAAAAAGGTTATCAGAGCAGCAAAGGCACAAACTGAAGAAAAACTGGCCCACTTGGTACAAAAAGGGACAAAAGCTTTTTTAGGTATATAAATGAAAGGCGAAAAACAAAAGAGGGTATAGTAAGGCTCAAAAAGGAGAGCAGAATTCTTATTGAGGATGAAAGGGTTATGGCAGATCATCTTAACAAGTATTTCTGTTCAATATTCACAAAAGAAAGAGAGGGGAAGGGTCCACTTTTAAATGGGAAGACTATTAATACAATGGGGGCAATTACTACCAGTGCCGCCGAGAGGGGGGGGAGGGGATACTAATCACCCGGGCCCGGACCTGACGAGGGG